>PVJH01019333.1:0-43042 GCA_004026705.1 Nesogale talazaci | reverse complement strand
CCCCCCCCCAAAAAAAAAAAATAAGTAGAGTGGAAAAGAAAAGAAATGAATAGAGTGGGAAAAAAAAAAGAAAAATGAATAGAGTGGAGGTGGGTAGGGAGGACGGGCTCTAATCAGAGTTAATGCAATATTCCAGTGCAGCAGGAATAAGGAGAAAATTCTTAAAATGTCCAGAGAGAAAAAGTATGTCACATTCAAACAAGCAAAATTCAAAATGGCTTTAAAATCAAAACATAGTTTAAAAAATAATGATGGTGGAATCTGAAGAGAGCAATTTGAGTGAAAATTATTATCATTCTTAAGTTCTATAACTCATCAAGTTCTCCATCAGGTGTGACCTTAGAATAGTTTTTATTTTTAAATTATAGGCATGCAAAGTTGCAAAATGCATTTCCTTTTCATCCCTTGTCAAGGAGATATACTTGTTCAATGTTAAGGAATAATCAAGAAAAAGAAACCAATCATGTCCATGAAATATTGTAGAGCTGAAGGGAATTTCCAGAATGAGCTATGTGTAATACGTTCTGCATATGTAGGATAGCATACATATCTGTGATCAGATCTATAAAAGCACAGTTCTTCCTGCTTATAATAGGAGCCCACTGCAAATGAAGTATGAAGTGGATGATAAGTACCAAGTGAGATGACAGAGGTGATATTTAAACAAATCAGAGCCCATGCTGTTACCTATTAGAAAACCCTAGGCTGTAAAAAGCAGCTACTGATATAGTTCCACATCAGCCCTGAGCTCCGTGAACAAATGTATTGGAAATAAGTATATAGAGGAAGTGGGAATGCAAAAGATCAATAAAAAGACCAAGCAAATGAAAGAAAATCTAAAAGGAGGTAAGAAAGGAGATACATGAACATGACTCAGCATGAGTGACATTCATATCATAATAATAAGAGCATCACAGGCTGAGCCCCGGTGGCGTAGTGGTTGTGCACGGGTCTGCGGCCCACTGGGATGGAGGTTCAATTCCGGCTCCCATGAGCAAAGGCTGGGCCTCCTACTCCCACCACCTGAGGGCAGTGATGCCTAAAAAAAATAAAATAAGAATAAGAATAATAATAGCATCACACAATAATGAGTATGGGTAATGAAACAACAATGATTTTGGAAGAATAGGTTAAGGAGAAAGAATAGATGGAAAAAAGCTCAAATCCTCATCTTCCAGAGTAGGAAATGAGGACTTAAAGTGATTGCATCTTTAAGGGATGAAGAGATAGAAGGCCATAACTTTTGCTTTGTTTTGTATCAAGGTTTTTTTATTACTTAACTTCACAATCTAAGTGTATATTTTTTCTACACTCCAAAGAAGATGCTTTCTGAATTTTTCACATGTAAACATCTTTCAGTATGATTCCATCGAGACAAACTACAGTTTAAATTGCAACTTGAGGGCTGAGCCCCGGTGGTGTAGTGGTTGTGTGTGGGACTGCGGCCCACTGGGACGGAGGTTCAATTTCAGCAGTGGGGCTGGGCCTCCTACTCCCACCACCGGAGAGCAGTGATACCCCCCCCCAAAAAAAAAAAGCAAAAAAAAAAATTTCAACTTGAGTGCTCGCTTCAGCAGCACGTATACTAAATTGCAACTTGAAAAACTGATAAAAATATAGACATTAAATATATATGTATATAGACATTTTGAACACACATAGTATTTTAGAAAACATAGTATGTAGGCCCATACATTAGCATTTAAATATAATTTGTAATCCTATTGTTCTATGACATAGCTGTCCACATAATATAATGGATTTTATAGGTTTTTTTCTTTTACATGTGTTTACTAAACCCTCTATGTAGAGAACCCACAGTCTTCACAATTTTATCTTATTCTATTATCTCCTGCTTTATCTAATACCTAATATATATACTCAGTTTTAGGGATACAAAAATGAACAAGATAGACTTGGTCTGACGGTAGCTAATGTGTATATTCACGACCTGCAAAGTTTATCATGCATTTGGTCACTAAAAGCCAGCCCCTGAAATAAATGTTTTGGATAATATAAACATAGTCCTATGTATTTTTTCTGGTTATCTTCTTTAAATCACTGTAAGCCGTTGCTTATTTTTATTTACATATTTAAAACCTTTAAAGTCATCTCTTTAACTCTAAAAGAATCACAATTGAGTACAAAAACCATCTAAATTATCATGATAAAAAAACCACTTTTGTTGAGTGTGGGACTGCGGCCCGTGGGCTTGGCAGTTCAAGTCCAGCAGCGGCTCTCAGAAGCAGCACTGGGTAGCTCCTATGACCACCAGAGGGCAGTGATGCCCCCCCCCAAAAAAAACCACTTTACCTATCTTTGGAATTTAATGTATAACTAACCCCTACTTGCTTACTATGTGGGAATACAGACTTTAAAAATGTTTGTGGAAAATTTCCATTATCTTTTTTTTTTCAGGCATCACTGCCCTCTGGTGGTGGGAGTAGGAGGCTCAGCCTTTGCTCCTGTGAGCTGAAATTGAACCTCCATCCCAGTGGGCTGCAGTCCCGTGCACAACCACTACACCACTGGGGCTCAGCCCCAATTTCCATTATCTTTCTACTTCATTTTACCAAAAACTTTGTGAAACCTTTCAACTTTCATTAACAAGAAAATTATGAGTGCAACCTTTTAAATGGTTAACACAATAAACTTTCTCCTGTCTCATCATGAGGACAGGAATATTGGCTTCAACTATCCTGGGGTGTAGTTTATTCATTAGAGATAGTCATTATATATGTGGAAAATATCATCACATTAGTCCTATTTGCCACAAGTTATACTGAACCAATTTAAAGTAGGCAAAATTAATTTCATCTCTGGGGTGTCAAAGAAAGATATTGTTATGGAAGAATCACTGAACCAGACCCTTCATACTGAAGAGTAATTTGAAACAGAAATAGGAAATAGGTCAAGTTTAAGGAGAAACTGTAATACTCTAGAATTATTTAAAAATTTTACAGTGTATAGTTGGTTAAAAATAACTTTCAGGCTAAAAATTAATGGACTTTTAATGTGACCTTTAAAGAACGATAATACTCCTGACGAGATCTCCCAAGTTGAACTACCTGAGCATGTTAAAGATGAAAATAGGAATCTAATAAGAACATTTATTACACCGTAAAGCAATTTTCTGAAAATGTTACTCAGTTCTATGACCTCATTACCAGGCATCTGTTCACAAGGTCAGTGTACAAGTTTATTTTGGCTGAGCAAAGCACACCCATGAAGGACCTTCAAGGGTTTTGCTGAGGATGTTCAGCCTTCCATACCTTTTCACAGGAGAGATGCAGGTGGCTTTTGTACAGAGGAGTGAAGCTACTGCCAGGTGAAGGGCACACAAAGAAGTGTACTGGTAGTCTTATTAGTGCATTTCATCTTCTCTGCTTACCTCTTAATGATAAATTCTTTAGCAGATTTTTCTTTTAAAAATCAAATATTACAGAAATTAGATTCTCACTGGTAAAATAGCTGAAGCCTAATCAACTTTATGACATGATAAATTATAATAATTGACATCTTGCTATCAGTTTATTTTTTTTGTGGGCATTACTGCCCACTGGTTGGAGCAGGAGGCCCAGCTTTGCTCCTGGAGAGCTGCTGCTGGATTTGAACCGCCAACCCTATAGGCCACAGTCCTGCACACAACCACTATGCCACCGGGGCTCAACTTTCTGTTTGTGCAAGAATTAGGGACTATCCAACATTTGGCAGCCTGATGATACAGTGGGTTATGCACCAGGCTGCTCATCGCAAGCGAACAGTCTCTCCTCCAGAGAATGATGAAGCTGGCTGCTCCCGTAAAGACTGACAGTCTTGTAGACAATATGCAGCAGTTCTACTCTGCCCCATAGGGTCACAATGAATTGAAATTGTCTTGAAAGCAATGGGTTTGGTTTGCGAGCTAAGTAATAACCACTAAAACAGCGTTTGTCCAAGGCAGTGGGAAAGTCACTCTATCTCCCCTTCTATCTGTGGCAACAGAATGGCATAATTAAACTAATTAACCATAAGACTTTGGGCAAATTATCTACACTGAGCACTCAAAATATTAATGTTCTCACACATAAAATAAACAGGTAAAACTTGATTTCTAAATCCCCTTGTATCTCTAATCCAGTGGTTCTGAACTAACCGTGATTTTGTAACCCAAGAGACATTTGATGACAGTGTCTGGAGATACTGTTGGTTTTCTCAACAGGGTGGGGAGTGCTCCTGGCAGCTAAGGGGTAAGAACAAGAATGCTGCTGAACATCTTCCGTCACACAGATAGCTTCTTCACAACAAAACATTATCCAGCCCCAAAGAGCAATCATGCTTAAGTGAGAAACCCTGCTTTACAAGTGTGAGGAGTCAGAATAACACTAAAAGGATATGTGTATGTGAGTGTGTATATATACACACACACACACACACACACACATATATATATATATATGATTTTGGTGTTAGATTACTAATAACTTTTATTTCCTTATTTATACTTTTCTCTATTACAAATGTCCCTCAATAAATATGTTGCTCTAATAACTATAAAGCATCAAAATAATCAGAAAGTGCAAATATAATCCGTTCCATTCTGGGCTTGATGAGATAAATTGTTCAAGGTCTAGAGCAGCGTTTCTCAACCTGCAGGTTGTAAATCCTTTGTAGAGTCAAACGACCCTTTCACAGGGGTCACCCAATTCATAACAGTAGCAAAATTACAGATGTGAAATAGCAAGGAAAATAATTCTATGGTTGAAGGGAGGCAGGCGTCACCACAACATGAGGAACTGTCTTAAAGTTCCTCTTAAAGCATTCGAAAGGTGAACAAAAAAGAGATTTCCCTTCCAAATTCAGAACTAAACTTATCATCCATTATAATATAACTCTCTGAGGGATCAATAAGAAATACAATTTAGTAGTTATTTAATATCAAACAAATGTATAAGTATTCTGAAGCAGAATAATTGCACGCTTAGTTATAAAGCAATCCTGGTTATATGTTTTTTTCATTCTTACTAAAATCTGAAGAGAGTAGATTGATGGTTTCATAAACGAGGCTGATGAGCAAAGTAAAACAAAAACAATCAAACAATCTCACTGCCATTGAATCATTTCCAACTCCTAGTGACCTTATGGTTTCATGGCTGTAACTCTTTTTTTTTATTATTATTTTTTTATTTTTAGGCATCACTGCCCTCAGGTGGTGGGAGTAGGAGGTCCAGCCTTTGCTCTTGGGAGCCGGAATTGAACCTCCATCCCAGTGGGCCGCAGTCCCGCGCACAACCACTACGCCACCGGGGCTCAGCCGACTGTAATTCTTTATAGGAATAGAAAAACATTATCTTCCTCCTGATGAGCACAGTAAAGTCCCCTACTTCATGCATAAATTCCCCTATTTCATAGTAATGTTAATGTGATATATAACCAGAAAATGAAAATTTTAAACAAAAATAAAATTTGTATAATGTCAAAGTGGTAGAATTAGTCATGTACACAAATCGTTGAGACTCCTTTTTACAGCTGCCGACCATGTACTTAGATACTTCAAAGACATTAATTCAGATTTCCCAGTGCTCTTGGGTATAAATGAGCTCTATGTAAAGCCAGTTCCTAGAGCTGTTCTGAGAACGCCTCCCAAAGCCCGAGGGTTGCATGAAAGCCCACCTGACTGTGGGTTGGTCCATCCTGCCCAGTTAGCCCTTATAATATTCCTGGGTTTTAAAATGGATTTTCTGAACTTATCAAAACTCTGAGTCTTTAAAGCAGAAGGATTAAAATACCTCTCCTCATCCTAAACAAGTTTAAGAAAAATACGTTGTGCATATACTTAAGTGTCTTATTTTTTGTGTTCTCATCACAATCTATTACATCTTTGATTGTAAAAAGCCTAATGTAGCATATATAGTGCACGTCGCCATTCTCTCTGATTACTTTGTCTGTGACAACCACCTCCTGACTAAGGCTGCCATCTCCAAACAGACTCCCCAGCACAGAATAAGATGCCTTTTCTCATTTTCCTTATCCTGATGATGTAACACTATCAATCAATAAGATAAAGCAGATAATGTAGTATTAATTTAAATGAGACATCATACAGTTTTAGTGCTGTTATTGACAGGTTACAATAATTCCTTATTTGTGCCTTCAAAGGAGAGAAATACAGCTGAGCCCCGGTGGCGTAGTGGTTGTGCGCGGGACTGCAGCCCACTGGGATGGAGGTTCAATTCCAGCTCCACGGAGCAAAGGCTGGGCCTCCTACTCCCACCACCTGAGGGCGGTGATGCCCCAAAGTAGAGAAATAGGTTTTCTTTCCATAATGGGAGTAAATAATTCAAGACTGGGAACATGAGTGGGAAATAGAGACAAAATACTTATAATCCACTATGTTAAAACTTTGCTATCTATGACTAATTTTTTTTCAAACTAATTTTATAATCTTTATTTGTTTGTTTGTTTAGTTTTTTTGTGTGTGTGGCATCACTACCCTGGTGGGAGAAGGAAGCCCAGCCTTGCTCCTGGAGAGCTGCTGCTGGATTTGAACCATCAACCCTGTGGGCTGCAGTCCCGCACACAACCACTACGCCATTGGGGCTCAGCCCCTAATTTTATAATCTTAAAAAAATATTGAAAACCACTTTCTATCTAATCTGCCAAAATATTGACTGTTTTCATTTAGGGGTAATTATCTATAATCTTTCTAAATAAAATTTACTATAATTTATCATTCTGAAGTAAAGCCATGTTTTCCCAATTAATACTCTATTAAACCAACAAAAACAAAAAAAATGCCCTGTTGCTATCAAGTCTATTTCAACTAAAAACAACTCTGGAACATAATAGAATTGCCCCAGTGAGTTTCCAATGTTGTGGTATTTACAGAAACATGCTGCCACCACTTTCTCCCCAGAGTGGCTGCCAGGGTTGAACCTCAGATCTTCTGTTAGCTGCTGAGTGCTCAGCTACTCTGCCTGGAACCCAAGCCAATGCCGTGAGTCCGTTCCAACTGATCTGAGCCCTGTAGCTCAGAGTGGACATGCTCCTGGGCTCCTGAGTCTGTCCATCTTTACAGAAGCAAATGGGGTTCATTTCCCTACAGAGCAGTTCCTAGATCTGAACCAGATAGTTGGCAGCACAACAAATTAACCCAGCATACCACCAGGGATCCTTGCATATTGTCTAGCAAACGTAATTCTCTTATTTTTTTTTTGTTTGTTTTTTTTGGGGGCATCACTGCCCTCAGGTGGTGGGAGTAGGAGGTCCAGCCTTTGCTCCGTGGAGCTGGAATCGAACCTCCATCCCAGTGGGCCGCAGTCCCGCGCACAACCACTTCGCCACCGGGGCTCAGCCCGTAATTCTCTTATTAATGATCTTCCTGTCCCTTAGTTATGCTCAAGGAAATTTACAATCCGACGAAATAGACCTACCTTCCAATGTGATTTTTTTTTGGGGGGGCGGGGGGCGGGCATCACTGCTCTCCGGTGGTGGGAGTAGGAGGCCCAGCCCCACTGCTGGAATTGAACCTCCGTCCCAGTGGGCCGCAGTCCCGCGCACAACCACTACGCCACCGGGTCCAATGTGATTATTTTATCATTATATTTTCCGTTAAAGTGGCCACATTAGATACTAAGGTTCATAATACTGCATCAATTCTCTTTTTCCATATTATTTCTACTAAGGGCTCATAAAAAATATAGTGCAAATGGTTTCTCAAGATGATGATGTGTAGTTTGGGGACCTCAAAGAGTTTACCCACTCCCTTTCCCCTTTTCCCTTCAGTGTCTGGCCTCCTTGAAGCCCAGAAAACAATACTTGGATCCATGTGGTATGATGAACTCTCTAACAAGCCAGGGTTATGAAAAAGATGAGGCATAAAAAATAGTTTACTTGGCTGAGCCCCGGTGGCATAAGTGGTTGAGTGTGGGACTGCAGCCTGCGGCCTTGGCGGTTCAAATCCAGCAGCAGCTCTCAGGAGCAGCGCTAGGTAGCGCCCACAACCACCAGAGGCAGTGATGCCAAAAAAAAAAAAAATAGTTTACTTAGTTCGTGCTCAATATTAATACCATAACAGGTACAGAGGGAAATAGTTTCTTAAAATCTTGTTCTAGAGAAAAAATATATATTTACAAAAAGCCCCAGAGTTTATTCTGCCTCATAGCAACCTGGAAAAGGGGTTTTAAGGTGGTGTATCTTTATGGGAGCAGATAGCCTCATCTTTCTCCTGAGGAGCAGCTGGTGGGGTTGAGCCATCTGCCTTTGCACTTAGCAACCTTACCAGGGAGTGGCAAGAAAGCTAGCAAGCACGTGTGAATCTGTTCGTGACCACAGTCCCAGGACCTAAGTGATTGCATCTGATAGGTGCAGGGTATTAGGAGCTGTGTGCCATCTTTATATTGGGTGACAGTTGGAAAACATCAACGATTTCTGAAGGCACGGGAGTATGAAAGTAGGGCAAAGAAAATGCCATTTCTTTTGTTTGTTTGTTTGTTTGTTTGTTTTTTGGGGGGGCATCACTGCCCTCAGGTGGTGGGAGTAGGAGGCCCAGCCTTTGCTCCATGGAGCTGGAATCGAACCTCCATCCTAGTGGGCCGCAGTCCCGCACACAACCACTACGCCACCGGGGCTCAGCCCCGAAAATGCCATTTCTAAGAAAACCTGGCATGTACTTGAGATAAGCATTGGTCCTTTATAGTCTGGCTCTGAAATCTCAGTCATTTGTTTCGTTCCTAAGTTAAATCATGCCAAACAAATAGGTTAAATGGTGTCAAGAAGAGGTATGATTTTTATTGAGAATACAGACCTTTTGATATTTAAGGTATCAAATGGTGGGCTTTTTGGTGGGCTATTAACCAACAGGTTGGTAGTTCAAATCCACCCAGAAGCACCTTGAAAGAAAGGCCTAGTATTTCTACTTTTGAAAAATATATAACCAGTGAACACCCTGTGGAGCACAGCTCTCTCTCTCTCTGATACACATCATGGGTTTGTCAGGAGTCAGAACTGGCTTTGAGAGCAGTGGAAATCTAATAATCTATTAGCAGAATATCATCTTATATCCAAGTGAAGTATGGCATTTGCTCTTGGCATAATGTGACATTCCTAATCTTCAGTAGCTGAACCAAAACCTCTTGCTGAAGTATAAAATACATGCTGATTAAATGTCATCTTAGGTGTTGAAACTTTGTGATGAACAATTATAGATGAGTTTCTACGGTAACAAAACTAGAGGCAATGTTTCACATGTTTCACATGTTTCAAAATTCAAATGTTTCAAAAGGAGAAATAATAAGTAAAGTGTAAAAACCTTTAGAAGAATATTTTAATCTAGTTATAAATAAAAATGAGTCATCTATATGCTATGTAAATTTTCAAAGTAGGCAAATTTTTTTGATTTTTTTTCTCTCTTTACAAGCTTTAAATTCAGAGAATTTAATTATGTCTGAAAAGGTTCAGAAACGTACCTTCCAGAGCTGTGTAATGATTTCAATCACTGAACTTTTTGCAATAATGTAAATGCCCTGCTCTGCCTTGCCCAGTAAAGTTGCCAGTATATATGTATATAATAGAATAGACTATAATTATATCTTAATTTTTATTTAATTGGTTATTTCTAATAAATCAGTATTTAAATAGGCTCATGTGGCAAGTGGCTACATTGCAGTTAAAGTAGTCTACTGTCCCGTTATATAGTAGTAATTGTACCTTGCCAGATAAGAAATTCATTAACAGATTATTATTTTATGTCCAAGACTCTTTGGCTTGTAAGGTTTTTCCTTGTTCTAAGTAGAGTTATTACCACTCCTGACTTGGGTTGGTTTTAAAATAGTATCTGTTTTTGCATTAAATGGTTCTTCCAAAGCATAAATTTAAACTTTAAAGTGCTAGGGTTTAAAAGAATCATCCTGCGGCTGAGCCCCGGTGGCGTAGTGGCTGTGCACGGGGCTGCGGCCCACTGGGATGGAGGTTCGATTCCAGCTCCACAGAGCAAAGGCTGGGCCTCCTACTCCCACCACCTGAGGGCAGTGATGCCTCCCCCCCAAAAAAAGAAAGAATCATCCTGTTTACAAAGATTATCATAAGTGTTTTACATTTTAAAATTAAAGGTACTGCTAACAGGTTGAGGGGTAAAATGTACTGATGCTTAGAACTTTCTTTGGAAATAAATGTCTAAAATGTGAAACAGACTGATAGGTGGATAGTTGGTAGGTATGTGCTAAAGCAATTACCGAAAAGTGTAAATAATAGATGAGTATTCACTGTACAGTTCTATTTTCAGAAAGTTTCATAACTGAAAAAGGTCATAATGAAATGTTGAGTTAAAGTAAAGATAAGCTTGTTAAATATTTTAAAGTATCCTCCTTCCCCCTATCCACCCCCACCCCTTGAATTGAATCTGCCCTTGCTCTCTTCAATAGAGTCAAGGAGCAATAACGGAGCGTTTAAGAAGCTTCAGTATGCATGATTTAACAGCTATTCAAGGTGATGAGCCTGTGGGACAAAGACCATACCAAACTCTACCAGAAACAAAAAAGAGAAGTAAACCAGCATCCAGTGAATCAGCAGGTATGCTTGTTTTTCCCAATATTTGTTAGCTATCATCTAGTTGTTCCCCAGCTCCCGGTGGCCCCATGTACCGCAGGACTTGGCTGAGTTTCAGAAATGAACTGCCAGGTCTTTTTTCTAGCCTGTTAACCTAGAAACTCTACTGAAACCTAAGAGTATCACTGCAACCTGTAGTCTTACAGTTGACACATGGAGGCTGAGCTTGGTGGAAATTGAACCGGTGCCTCCTACATGGGAAATTCTACCATTGAACTACTAATATATCATTTACAAAATAATCATGCTAATTGGTCAAGATGAGCACTAAAATACCACATGCTAACTATATTAATTTAGTTCTGTATATACTGTTTCACATTTAGCTATAGTTCTCTTTTCCTAAATTTTCTTTTTGTTTTGTTTTGTTTTGTTTTGGGGGGGGGCATCACTGCCCGCTGGTGGTGGGAGTAGTAGGCCCAGCCTTTGCTCCTGTGGAGCCGCTGCTGGAATTGAACCTCCATCCCAGTGGACCGCAGTCCCGCGCACAACCACTACGCCACCAGGGCTCAGCCCTCCTAAATTTTCTTTATTTTTTTGTGTGCGTGGGTGTGCTGTGTGTGTGTGTGTGTGTGTGTGTGTGTGTGTGCAGCACTGCCTCTGGTGGTCGTGGTCGCTACCCAGCTGCCACTGGATTTGAACCGCCAAGCCTGCGGGCTACAGTTCCGCACTCAACCACTTACGCCACCGGGGCTCAGCCCTCTAAATTTTCTTTAAATAAAGTTTGTATTTACCTTTGTCACTCTAGGAAATATTCTAGCGAAGAGAATAACAGTAAGCTCTTGTGTTGCATTGAACTTAAAGAAGCAGTAACAGTGGTTACCATCACCTCCCCCCACCCGCAATACTAGTTCAGACCCAATGATCCATACTCTTGCTACTCATATGGTGTTGTGACATCCAAGGACTTGTATATTTAAACATTCTTTACCATAACTGCCATGAACAAATAAAGATTCTGACTCAAAAGATAAGAATTTTAAGATGATCACAAAGATGACTCAGTTCGAAAATAGGATTACTCAGGTGGGAAATGTGTTGACATTGCATATTCTAGTTCAAGAGCTAACTTGTTGGTGTATTCTTATATAACTTATGAACTTGTTATAATTGATATGTTCTAAAATTTTAGTCTGTTATTACAACTTTAGAAACAAGGTTATAAAGGACATAAAGTCAACAAAGGACATAATTCCTTGTTATTTTATTATATAAAAAGGTTTTAATTCAAGATTTATAATTAACAATGAAGACCTCATAAATATTTATTATTAATGGCTATACCCATAAGCTATAGGTCCACTTACCCATTTTTTAAAAATGTAAGTAGATGTTTTCTTTACAAAGAGATTTAGAGCCATTCTTTCGTTTATTTTCTAATTTATTTTATTTTATTTTATTTTATTGGCATCAGTGCCCTCAGGTGGTGGGAGTAGGAGGTCTAATTTATTTTTATTATTATTATTTTAATCTAATTTATTTTTTCATTGGGAGTTAATACAAATAATCAATCCATAGTTCGAGAAACATTCTTTATAGTTAAATCTACTTTGAAATATAAATAAATTCTTTCCTATAAAGAAATTTTCGGGGCTGAGCCCTGGTGGCGTAAGTGGTTGAGTGAAGAACTGCAGCCCGCAGGCTTGGTGGTTCAAATCCAGCGGCAGCTGGGTAGCGCCCACGACTACCAGAGGCAGTGATGCCCACCAAAAAAAAAAAAAAAAAGAAAGAAATTTTCATTATAATTGACAAAGTTGGTAGCTGTTATCTTAGAAGTAGTATTTAAGAATTGGCCATTAAGTAGTTAATCTTCAAGTGGGAGTAACTTTGGAACATCAGTCTTTGTTTTTTTGTTTGTTTCTTTGTTTTTTGTGGGCGGGCCATCACTGCTCTCTGGTGGTGGGAGTAGGAGGCCCAGCCTTTGCTCCATGGAGCTGGAATTGAACCTCCATCCCAGTGGGCCGCAGTCCCGTGTACAACCACTATGCCACCGGGGCTCAGCCCGGAACATCAGTCTTAATACATGAATAATGTAGAATCTGTTCCTGATTTACGCATTTTGTTAATATGCAGTTAATAATTTGATTTTGATTTAAATAAATGGGAGAAGAATGTTATAGAGTTTGTCCACATGTTTTAAAACCACCATACCAAGCATACTGGGAAACAAACACACTTGTATGCATTTTTTGAGAGTTTTATTTTATTTTATTTTCTAACTCCTTCTGAGAGTTTTAAATGCAATAATCCTTTAATTGGCAGCTGGGCAATATTTATAAAAAGATGCCACTTTTAACTCAGCAAGAACACTTCTAGCGCTATGTCAAAATGATGGCTTATTCACCATCAAAAATGATGATATTGAACTGTACTTTTTGAGATGAAAACATATTCATATTATAGGGGAAAAATAATAAAGTAATTTTTGTGATAGGATCCTCTCCTGTAGAAGCACAATGAGTAGATGATTGGATGGATTAATGTATATAAATCTATTTTTGAAATGCATACACACAGAAGAGAAGTGTGTTACTAAAATATTCTCAGTCAATAGCTCTGAGTAGAGGGATTTTTAGTGGTTTATTTATTTATTTTGTTATAACCTATTTCTCAAAATCAGAGATAGAAACCAAAATGCTCATTATTTTGAAAGATATTTAGTACTTTTGAATTTTAAGTTGAATTTTAAAATGCATACTTTAATAAAGAATTTGACTTGACTGTACTATCTTTTTTGACACAGGACTTGGTTAGTGAGTTTCTGAGTTATAATCACTAATTTTACCTCCTTAAAGATCCTAAATGTGGCCACCTTCCAACTTTTCTTCCCTGCCATACTGCAGTCAGTAGCTGCCTCGCTTAGCCTCTCTGTTTTCAGTTTCATTCACCTTTGATCTAGTCTCCGAAATGTACCCAGAAGACTGTTTTACAAATCCAAATCTAATTGTGTTACCCTTCTACTTAAAATGCCTCAAATTAGCAGTGCTTGCTTGCTTTCTGAATTAGTTCACCTCTGCAGCATGGCCTATTATCTCTCTAGCCTTGTTTTCTCACTCCATCCTGTGCAAGCTATATCGAATTATAGGCCGTTCAGGATTTAGGCTTGGCCACCACTTCTTACAAGAAGTCTTCTCTCACAGCCTACATGTACACAGACAGGCTGAGTTAATTCTCTTAAGTGTGTGCTCACATGAAATGTTAACCTTAAGTTTCTGTTTATAACCATTCTCATTGTACTGTACTTACTGCTCATTGAGTCTGTTTTCCCTATTGGATTTTAAGGTACTTAGGAGTAGAAAAAGATAATTGTCTTTCTCATCATTGTATCATATAATTTAACATGCTTCCTCACACATAGTAGCGTTTAAAAAATACTGGTGGAATCAAGTCACCATTTTGCTGAAACTACTTAAAAAGCTAATAAGGTTTTTTTTTTTTCATTGAAATTAGGGAAAAAGGAAAGACTAAAAGGTGATATAAACAAATTTTGAACATCCTTGGTTGTTCAGAGGGTATAACACTTGGCTGCTAACCAAAATGTTGGGGTTCAAACCCATCTGTATCTTTCCATGAGGGAAAATTGTAGCTGTTTGCTTCTATTGAGATTGTAGTCTTGGGGGCTGAGCCCCGGTGGCGTAGTGGTTGTGCGCGGGACTGCGGCCCACTGGGACGGAGGTTCAATTCCAGCAGTGGTGCTGGGCCTCCTACTCCCACCACCGGAGAGCAGTGATGCCCCTCCCCCCCCAAAAAAAAAACCCAAAAAAAGATTGCAGTCTTGGAAATGCTCTGGACATTTCTACTCTGTCCTATAGAGACACTATGAGTCAGAATCAACCTAATGGCACGGGGGTCAGAAACAGCTTTTGAATGAAATTCAAATCCCTAGTTGTAAAAGTGGAGGCAATTAAAATGGCAAGGATTGCGGTTTTGGAAAGGAACGTTGGTAGTAAGATAGTGAAGGTCAGTGATTCAACCCATGAGATGCTCTGTGGGTGAAACCACCCAGCAGTCTCCTATGAAGATTACAAACCCAAAAAAAAGTCATTAAGTCACTTCTCATTCCTAGCAACCCTACTGGACAGAGTAGAACAGTGAAGTTTCCAAGGACTGGTAAGGTTGAACCTCCAACCTTTCAGTTACCAACTAAGCACTTACCTACTGCACAGCAACTCAAACACCATCAGGGGCTTTCCATGAAGATTCTAGACAGGAAAACATTACTGGAATTCTGCTTTTTTTTGTTTTGGCATCACTGCTCTCCAGAGGTGGGAGTAGGAGGCCCAACCCCACTGCTGGAATTGAACCTCCGTCCCAGTGGGCCGCAGTCCCGTGCACAACCACTACGCCACCGGGGCTCAGCCCTCCACTTTTTCTATAAAGGGTTTCTATGAGCCAGAATGGATTCAAGGGCGCTTAACAACAAAGGCAGTTTTGTTAAAGTATATATCATCTTCTGCCTTATTGATGGTCTTAGAGAACTTTTTTTTGTTATCACTTTGCTTCCTTCTTGATTCAGTCCTTGATCCTTTATTCTGCATTTTGCCTCAACTTAATAAAGTTGAGTTGGAGAATCGTATAAGTGGTTCTCAGTGGTTTGACAGTTATTTAATGATACAATGTGGAATTATGTTATATAGTACATTTTTGCATAACACTGATTTTCACATAACAGGCTAGTCTTGGGAATCTAACCATGTTGATAGATGAGGAACCAGTATAGTTTCATCTTTATGATTTTTGTTTCTCTCTCTATATTTTTCCACTTAATATTTCACCAGGGGCATTTTACTATATCTAGCTCCTAGCCACACTGGACTCCTTTTAGTTCCTCTCAGGAGCAATGCTTCCTACTGTCCCCGGAGTCTGCACGTGCTCTCTTCTAACTAGACTGAACTTTGGACTGCTCACAGGAAACCAAAGTTATAGAACAAGAATATTGGCTTAAAATAATAGCATACTGATTCTGCTCAATAATCCTTCTTAATTCCTACCCTAGAAATTTGGCAGCATAAAACTAAACCTTCCCAATGTACAATTAAAATTTTTAGGTTTTATGAGAGTGAGAAGCTTATTAGCCACTCTTCATGGTTTGATTAGTGGGTCTCAAATTATCTGTGCACTAAGTTAACAAACGAACAAGCATTTTACTGAGTGTATTTTTCTTGATATGCAAGCATTCTGTCCATTTTCTTTTGAGCCTGGAAATACTTCTCCTTTTTCTGTACCTTAAGATTTACTAGTTAAGTTCCTTTATCTTTATTAAAAGATAATTTGAAACTTAACAGGGCTTTGTTACCCATTACCTTACTCCCTAACTTTATCGTCTACCTAGTATTCTGGTTACTTGGTGACGTAATGGTTGTGTGTGGAACTGTGGCCCACAGAGTTGACGGTTCAAATCCAGCAGCAGCTCTCCCAGAGCTCAGCCCCCTAGGGTTTTCTTTTTCAAAAAGGATTATGTTTTTCTTTCAGAAAATTGTTGCGATTGCTAAAAAATTATAGCTACAAGTAATGGTGCTAATGTTAAAATAGATAGATTTGCTTCTTTTCAGAAGTTTCCATTGAAAAATATGTGTGTAGGCTGATCCCTGGTGGTGCAGTGGTTGTGTGCGGGACTGTGGCCCACAGGGTTGACAGTTCAAATCCAGCAGCAGCTCTCCCAGAGCAAGGCTGGGCTTCCTACTCCCACCAGGGCAGTGATGCAGGGGGTGGGAGGGCGGGGAGGAAGTGTGGGCCCCAGACAAGTAACCTAAGAACTTGTTAGAAATGCAGATTCTCAGCTGGCGTAGTGGTTGTGTGCACGACTGCAGCCCACTGGGATGGAGGTTCAATTCCAGCAGCAGGCTCCACAGGAGCAAAGGCTGGGCCTCTTACTCCCACTACCAGAGGGCAACCAAAAAAAAAAAGAAATGCAGATTCTCAGTACCCCCAAACCCACTCCCATCAAGTTGATTCTCACTCTTAATGACCTTATATATGGTTTCTGAGTCTGTAAATGCTTGCCAAAGCAGATAGCTTCTCCTTCTCCCTCCCAGTGGCTGGCAGGTTTTTACCACCGACCCTGTGATTAGCAGTCTCACACCCAACTGCACCACCAGGCCTCCCCAAGTACACTGAATTAGGAGATTTGGGTGGGGCACAACAATCAGTGTATTAACAAGTTCTCCCAGTGACTATGACACTACAAAATTTGGATAACAACTATTTCAGATAGAGAGAGTTCTTTCCCTGGTTCCCAACCTCTTGTTGCTTAACTTCCTGGCAGTAGCCAACCTGACAGCGTGAATGTTTACATCTTACCCAGATGATCTCTTGAAGACCTTCCTGGTGCCCGGTACCCTCTCTGACTAACATCTGTCATAGTCTGCAAGGTCTAATTATGGTAGCCTGTCAGGCTGGCCTCTACCTCAGCAGCTGCAACAACTCCATCAGCTCCCCCTGAACGTCCCCCCTGCTTTGCTGTCCAGTCAACTCTAAGGAATGGCGACCCCATGAGTTGCTCCAAAGGGTTTTCTTAACTATAATCTCAAAAGAGATTGCCAAAATTGCCAAAATTTCCATCAGAATTGCTGGGTAGTTTTAATTGATCAACTTTTAAGTTTTTAGATGACTAGCTCAGTGTGTCCAGATCACACAGAGACCTTCCAGTATCAATAACTTGCCCAAGTTTTTAGCTCCTTTGGATCATGTTTAGTCCCTGAGTGGTGTAAATGGTTAGATCATGGGCTACTGAATTCACCCAGGGATGGTTTAGGAAAAAAGCATACTCTCTGGAGTGCATTATGAATCAGAATTGATGGGATGGCAACTGGTTTTGTTTTGTTTTGTTTTGTGAGTCTTATTTAACTCCTACCATTCCTAATCTTGACCAAAAATTGATGCACGGAGGAAGGGGAACCTCACTTAGTAATTTTAACCACAGGAGCAAATGACAGATTAAATTACACAAGTGTTTAGGAAAAAATGATCGTTTACTGAGAGTGTGTAGCATTCATAAAAAGTTTATGGCATGATAAGAGACTTTATTGTGTGTCTCTATTCTTTGATTTTTGAGCTAGATGAATGTTTTATGTACTCAAAGTTAATTTTTTAAGGATTCTGAAAAATGCATAATAAAAATAAGAACGGGACTGAGCCCCGGTGGCGTAGTGGTTGTGCGCGGGACTGTGGCCCACTGCAATGGAGGTTCAATCCAGCAGCAGCTCCACAGGAGCAAAGGCTGGGCCTCCTACTCCCACCACCTGAGGGCAATGATGCCCAAAAAATAAATAAATAAATAAGAACAGTCAGGGACAGATTTGCGGAGGAAATGAGGTAATGCGTGTCATGTAGAATAGTGAAAGATGAGTCTGGAAGAGCAGGAAACACATCTGACATGGGAAAAGGAGAGGAATTGCCTGGTAAATTTGAACCATGCAAGGAACTGCGGCAGAAAGGCTGCAGGAATGACCTGGGCAGGTTGCCTGGTTTCCCTTCACCAAAGCATTCTCTTTTAACTGATTTAGGTTATGCAATTCCACTGAAGGATGGGGATGAGAAAACAGATTCTGAGACTGGGCCATACTCAGATGATGAGATGTTAACACACAAAGGACTTCGGAGATCGCAAAGCATGAAGTCTGTGAAAACTATCAAAGGCCGTAAAGAGGTTAGTGGAGCAAAGAGTTGTTTTCCTAATGATGAATACTAAGGGATTCCCCTGCTGCACTGTGGGGACGTTAATGATCCAGAGACAAGGGATTGCAGTGGTAGAAAAGCAGGGATATTTAAAACTCTTTAATCAGATCATATGTTTCAGCATCAATGGAAATCTTGAAAATTGCAAATTCCCTGGCCGTCAAACATGGGTGAACATGATATTGAGTAAAAAGTATGGTTATCATGAATACCCACTGCCAGCCTCACTTGTAAGCAACTGACAAAGTTAATTAAATAGTTTTGCTTTGAACTACAACTTCATGCGATTAAATTGTAGAGGTTAGCCAAAACAATGTACCTCCTTTTTTCCCAGAAGGCAGTGTTGGATTTCAGTGACCACGGATGGTTATGTTCAGTAGTCATTGCCCTGTACAAAGCACAAGCTATAAAACTTAATGTTTTTACTTATTAGACAATAATAAAGTCATAATCCGCAACTTATTCACATATTACCAACTATATTTTTATGGATATATGAATAGTACTGTCTTCTGCATATACATTGAAAAGATAATTAAATATGTTGTTCTTGTTGAGAACATATGCTGAATAATACCCAATTCACCTGTTTCTACATGTACAGTTCAGTAATCTGTATTATACTCTGAGTTGTACAACCATTCTCACTCTTTTTGGCTTGTTCCTCCTTCATTCACATAAGCTCACTTCCCCTAAGAGTCCTATCTAACCACTGGAGTTGCTCTTGTCACTTTGATTCCATATCCATACTTCTTAAAAGACCATAAAGGAGTAATTGGAATAATTGGTTATTTTAGAAAAGCTAAAAAACTATTACCATAATTATAAATTACTGCATCCTATATAATTAATCATGTAATTCATCTTAATATATTTTTTCTCTTCAGGTGCGGTATGGATCACTGAAATATAAAGTGAAGAAACGACCACAGGTGTATTTTTAGCTGTCTGCACCCCAAGTACTCCAAGAAAAATTACTGTAATACATCGACTTCATTTTTAAACATTATATACATTCAACATTTACACATTAAGATAATACTTTAAATTGTGCTGGTGATAGGGTTTATTTCATCAATTGAAATCATTTTTATTTCTTTACCAGTTACTTCTCAATCTTGACTACTAAAGATAGTTATGTAAAGTTTATTAATATGTATACCAAAAGGATTAAATTTCATGTTGTCTATTTTAAACTCCCAACAATATTAAGTGCCTCGGATATAAGATGAAAAATAAACCCACAGTATACTTGAAAAAAGTGTTTTTGTGGTTCAGGGTATATCACCTTCATGGTATTGTATTGTTTACCTGTATTTATGTTGAATACATGACCTGAAGATAATAATTAAGACCTCTGATCTATCAGTTATATAAAAAGGGCATAATGTAAGGTGATAAAGCATGGTTTATATATTCTTTAAATTTTTACCTTGGTGATGCTTTCAAGTTTTTGTATCATCATGAGAAAGTTTTTAAACAAATAGTTCAAAACCAGGATTCCACATAGCACTTTTATCCATGGATAGTTTGCACACTTGAAAATTGTTTACTTACATTATGACTGTGCATTTACTTTAAACTTTACTGACACTATCTTGTTGTTTATCATAGTCTGACATGTCACATTTATGCCTTGAATTTCATCATCTCTTTACTCGTGGGTTTCATTTGTTAAATATTTAATTTTAGTAATATGAAAAATAGCTAATTGTTCAGTTTTAACTGTTTGCCCTCACAAATAAGAAATTATTTTAAACAGTAATCCCTTACTTAGCTGTACATTGTAGTGGAATTTGAAAATATTTTTGTTAACATTAGTGACATTTTCAGCTTTTATATGCTAGCTTGTCCAATAGTGTCAGAGACCATTAAAGCATGCAGGATTTCTTCTAGCTCTTGAAATTATCCGACAGCCAATTGATATACTTTACAAGCTGGGTGTTTAGATATGCTTTATAAATCTGGCATTGATTAGAATTATTTGCATCACTTTTCTTCTAGCTGAGACTGTCTCCTGAAGAGGAATGTAATGCAAAATGCCTATGATAAAGAGTTAGAAAAATATAAATTTTAATCTAAGAGATTTTATGTTGTTGAACTTTGAGACTTTGGGTTACATTGATAGCTATGCATTATGAACTCCAAGTCAGTTTATTTTTGGTGAGAATTATAGTGATCAATAATCATACTTAACTAGTCTACTTGTTTGTCTAAAAAGAAAAAAAATTAGAAAGATTTGTAGGATCTTGCATCTTTCTGCCTTTCAAGCGATGAAGCCAGCTGGTAATGTATATTCAGGATTTCTTCAGAGTTTTGACTAAGAAGAGAATATTTATTTACTCAGAAGTATTTTAGTATAGAATCCACTCCTAGCAACTGTTTATTTTATTTAGTATAATTCATTTATTGCTTCTTAGTACTAACTTGAAACTTTTTCTAGATTAACTCTTTCTTAACACATTAAAGACCAGAAATTTGCATTAAACCATAAATGGATGGTTTTTTTGCATTAGACCATAAACACGAGTAAACTCAGGATCTGTCCACAATGTGTTAATACATAACACCAACTAAAACAAATTAAGCTGCTTTTCCACTAAAGTTTGACTCTATATGAATATCTTCATCTTCTTTACCATGACTAATTTTTCAGCTTCTTTTCTTCTGAAGGGTGGGGGTAGGGATGCGCTTCAATTTCTTCTGAAGGGTGGGGGGTAGGGGTATGCTTCAATTTCTGTTGAAAATTCCTATGAATTCTCCTTATAAACTCTTTTAAGAAGGTTTTGTTTATATTATCTACATCTAGTCTTCACAATAGAAGTCCCAAGGTGGTGCAAACAGCTAACACACTTAGCTGTTAACCAAAAATCTGGAAACGTAGCCCCAGAATAAAGACCTGGGATCTGCTTTCCGAAATTCAGCCACTGACAACCCTAGAGGGTAACTGGGCCCTAACATACATAGGTTCACCATTAGCCAGGGTCTGCTTATGACAGCTGGTTTTAGTAGCCTCCTCAATATAAATGTAAGCAGGCTGTCTTTTCTTTTTTTTGGGGGGGGGCCTCCGGTGGTGGGAGTAGGAGGCCCAGCCCCACTGCTGGAATTGAACCTCCGTCCCAGTGGGCCGCAGTCCCGCGCACAACCACTACGCCACCGGGGCTCACAGGCTGTCTTTTCTACAAAAAAAAAAAAAATGCGTCTTCCCACATTGCCCCCTGAGGTCATGAGAGACTGTGTCAGAAATATCT
The DNA here is from genome assembly GCA_004026705.1 of Nesogale talazaci. Taxonomy (NCBI): domain Eukaryota; kingdom Metazoa; phylum Chordata; class Mammalia; order Afrosoricida; family Tenrecidae; genus Nesogale; species Nesogale talazaci. Next base: position 21,530 of record PVJH01019333.1, on the reverse strand, counting down.
ATCTCTGGGAGCTGATTTACCAATTTATCTTTTTCAAGCCTAATCTCAATATCAGACCTTTAATTGTAGCAGACTCATAACTATTACTTTCAATTATCCCTCTATTTTTAGAATCAAAATATTCAATTACACATAACACTAGTCAGGAGGAGGTAAGGAAAGTCCTGTTCAACAGCCCTCACGTTTCGCATTGGACCGCCAATATATTTTCTACTGTGACCTCCATATACACATGAATATCATTTTGTTTTTCTGTCATTTCCTCTTCCTCTTTTCACATTGTTTAAATTTTCGTTTTCTCCATATGTTTGTTTAGCAGATTATTTCCTTGTATAATAAACACATACAGGGCTGAGCCCCGGTGGCATAGTGGTTGTGCGCGGGACTGCGGCCCACTGGGACGGAGGTTCAATTCCAGCAGTGGGGCTGGACCTCCTACTCCCACCACCAGAGAGCAGTGATGCCCCCCCAAAAAAAAAACCACATACACTTTATATTCTTCTAAAGTAAGGCAGCTCATTTGCTCCCTCTCTCTGCTCAGTTTTCAGGGTTGGAAAGAGGTAATGTCTCTAGATCCTTGCTGCCCCGCCACTTCTCTCATGAGCATCAGATCCACAAGCCTATTCATGTCACTATTCCGCAGCCAGTTAATATATCCAGAAACTACAGCAGGTGTTTTATTTTATTATATACTCATTCAACTGATTCATTAATATCAGCTATTAACAGAGTTTGTTTCAAAGTAAGGATTGATATTCTTCATCATATTTATCCTAGAATAAAAATGAGCCAGAATTGAGTCTTAATACTAAGCAATTATGAACACTTACCTAGGTCCTGTGTAAAATCCCCTTCACACACTTCACCATGTGGATTTAGGGAGGAAATAATGCCGAAATTATTAATTATAAATATTTGATTAAGATGATTGGTAGAACAAAATTATTAAGATGTTTTCAGGGAATTTAATCCATATTATCACCACCAAAGATTTCTACAGTGTTATAAAGCATGTAAATATTCCAAATTTTTGTTTTACTTTTATTAAATTGTTTTTCTACTTACTGTTTTCTGAAGTATCAAAGTTTGTGCTTTTGAAAAATGCTTGAACTTTTATGTTTAAAAATACACCATATTCGTAGGATAAATATCAGTCATTTTCATTGGAATTAACTAAATTTTCATTTTTGTTATCTTGTACTAGGAAAATTAAGGAGTCATATATTTTTAAATAAGTTCCTGTGTTTTCTCTGGTGTCGTTCAATTCATTGCAAAGCAATTAGGTAAATATTGAGATGTTCATTGTTATTGTGAGATAGTCATTTCACTTCACACTTAAGATTAAACTTTCTGAAAAGAAAATGCAGGGTTTTGTTCCTAAATGATTTTAGATTTAATCTTGTGGTAGTACCTTACACATTTAATGAATATTAACTCTTTTTTTAAACGCTGTTACTTAACATTTTCTCTTCTCACACTTTTTAAGTCTGTTTATTGTTATAGTTAAGATAATACAATTTTACAAGTTGTTAAGCCATTTGTAAACTATCTTTAAAACCAGAAAGGGGGGAATTTTATACATATGATATTTTGACATCTTTATTATGGAAATAAACTCATTTTATTAGTGGCAACTTGTTTTGTTTTGTTTTCTTTTTTCTTATGGCAGAGTACATATGTTGGGTTTCATGAATTAATATTCATTACTGAGTATGTCTTGATTAGCTAGAGGATAACATGCATAAAGATAGAGCTAATTATAAAAACCATATACTGTATATATTCATGTATAAGCCAAGTTTTTCGGGTCGGCTTATGCTCAAGTACATTCTGGATGCTTATCATAGGAGTACAAACAAAACATTGAATTGGTAAATTTAAAGACTAGAAATGAAAAATGGGAACTATAATAAACACAGATACCCTTTCCATCTATTTGCATGACCATCTTTGGCATAAAATATAACAAAAAAATTATATTTACCTGCCCTGGAAACATCATGGACTTTTAGCTGTTTTCCTTTTTTTTTTTTTTTTTAAGCCAGTCAAATCCAGAAGTGGGGGCTTTGTGTACCAACTTCAGTGACACTGACATTAATAAGCTCTGATAACCCACTACCATTGGACCAGTCTTTTAGCTGTTTTAAAATTAGATATTTGTATACCTGATTGTAAGCTTTGGAGAGAAATCCTATCTTTATAAAGGTTTCTTTCTATTTCTTCATTATAATGTATAATGGGTGCTAAAGTATTTCCATATCAATGTTTTTTATTTTTTATTATGAAACTTATTCTTGTGGTAATCCAGAAAGGGTAAAGATTTCGATATAAACTCAAAAGTACACAATGAATCTATGAACTGCAGTGTTTTATTCAATGCTTCTCCCCCTCTAAGTGGTTCACTGTTTTTGAGCAAGATTCATGGAACAAAAATCATGTCAGAGACTGATTCATTGTTCCCTGAAAAACATTCTGCCCTCTCTTACCTACCCATCAATATTCTAGCCTTGAAATACTCTCCTTATGGTCTGGCTATGGTAATGTTTTTTAAATTGCTTTTTAAAAGATAATGCTTTGAACTGAATTTTTAAAGCACAAGATTGATAATTGCCTGGAAGTGTAGATTACTAAAAGGCCCATGCTCAACAATAGCAGGACAACTGCCACACTCTCTCTTTGCTTACCTGGCAGTTCCAGATTAAGAGCAAAGGGAAGGAAAGGGGAAAGGAAAAGGAAGGTATAATATTTTGGCATTGTGTGCAAATCAAATGAACATAAAAGTCAAATTATTTTAAATTAAAATATTAGTTTGAGTGCTTTGTACAGTACACCGTATATTTCTGCACTATACATCCAAGTAAGATGACATAGCAATTAACTGAAATCTTGCTTTTAAAAATATGAGTTGGGGGCTGAGCCTCGGTGGCGTAGTGGTTGTGCGCGGGACTGCAGCCCACTGGGATGGAGGTTCAATTCCAGCTGGGGCAAAGGCTGGGCTTCCTACTCCCACCACCCGGGCGGTGATGCCCTAAATATATATATATATGAGTTGTTCCTACTCCCACCAGGGCAGCGATGCCACAAAAAAGCAAACAAACAAAATATATGGGTTGTTACCCAATCAATATTCACATTATTTGAATATTATTTATATGTGAATTACTTCTAGGTTATTCAATAATTTTTCAGAACAGTTTTGTTTTGTCTCTTTCCTAAACCTGGTTTTTCTCTTTCTAGTTCTTCTTAGGTTCAGTATAATAGTGACACTTTCTGACTCTGTAAAGAACATGGAGGTGACCAGGGCGAACCTCCTCTGGCTTTCCTGTTGTCATAAGACAGAGATCAAGCATGTCTCCAGTCTCCTTTTTTTACCCTATTCTCATGCCACCTATTTTTCCCAGGACACTACTTTTCTGCTGATTTTGATCATTTGTTGCAACGGCCATACAGAACTCTCAGATACAACTCTTGATTAAGGAGGGGTTTATTAGGGAAGACAATAGGTCACCACAAGCTATGGGATACATTAGGGATACAATTATTGGTCCACGTCAGCACCTCTCCTCAGCTGACAGCCAAGTTTCCAGCCCCCAGCCCTCAACCTCTGGCTCTGCCTTACAGCCCTAGTCTCCTTGTTTCTCCTCTGTTCTGTCCCATCATCTCCTTGCTGTTAGGGGAACCAGCCCCTAACACATCATCATGGATCCTGTAGGCGCAATTGTACAGCAATGATAAGTAAAGATTATAGCAAAGTCATAGAAAATAGAAGAGATAGAACAGAGATTGAAATGATGCAGTCAGACACGTTTCATTCACCTCAGCCCTACTTGGTGGTCCACGTGGGGAGAGAGCAGGAACAGGAGGAAAGGATCTTTATTGCTAACCAAGGCTTATATCTCTTTTGGGGGGTGTGCAAGTCCCCTAATTACAGGTTAAGACATACATCACAGGAAGGGGTTGTGCTATAGGTAATATAGTAATGGGAGGGGCATGCATCCAATAGGAAGGAAAGGAAATGGGGGTTTCCATGAGACAAGATGGTGGACCCTAGATTCATGATGTTGGCCTAACCTTGATTGCCCTTGAGCTGGAGACTTGCTTTAGCCAAAGGTTTCAGGGGAAGTGACCCATTGTCCTTACAGCAGGGAGTCAGCCCTACCTATTGTGGGAGACAATGGCGTCTGGATGACAGGAACCTTCTGGTAGAGTATCTCTAAGCATCTGACCTCCCACCAAGTGCTGGCAAGCAGCCTCTAATGTTTGGCATATCTTTGGGGGAGAAAGAGCTGAGGGGCAGTTTTATTCTAATCCCACACCTTGCCTCCTAATCCCACACCTCTTAATTAACACCAGGTGCCTCTATTCTCAGTCTCCCTCACATAGAGCTGTAGAATGGGCTGACCTAGTGACTGTTCTTCCAGTGGTCCTGGGATGTCTCTCTCTTCCTATTAAGTTAAGCAGTTCATCCTTATATTGGGGAATCTCCTCAATGAGAGTTTCACACGTATTATTTGCATGTTGTTAAGTGCCATCATCAAGTTGGATCCGACCCATAGAAATTCTATGCACACAACAGGGAACACTGTACAATCCTACGCCATCCTTAACACTGTTCCTATGCCTGAGCCGTGTTGCAGCCACTGTGTCAGTCCATCTTGTTGTGTAGTACCACTCAATCATTTGATGGGAGTTAGAGACATGGATAGCAAAGCCATATTCAGAAATCTTGCTCCATCACAGACTTTCTCCAAAATACGTGCTATACTAAAAATTATAGCATTATAAATGAGGGAGAGTACAGATTGGGAACCCAAAACCCATCAGTAGATGAAGTCGCAGGAGGATGAGCCAGTCAAGGTACAGTGTAGCAGCAATGAAATATTGCAACATTCCTCTAGTTCTTAAATGCTTCCTTCCTCCCACTATCATGATCCCAATTCTATCTTACAAATCTGGCTAGACCAGAGGATGTACACTGGTACAGTAAGGAACCAGAAACATGGGAAATTCAGAACATAATGATCCCTCCAGGACCAGTGGTGAGAATGGTGATACCAGGAGGGTAGAGGGAAGAGGGGGGTGGGGAGGGGGAGGGTTGTCAATTGTAGGGATCTACATAGAACCTCCTCCCTGGGGTATGTTTCTCTGAAGAGAGACATCAGACAGTGTATGATATGACTAATAATTTGTAAATTATTAAGGGTTCATGAGTGAGGGGAAATGGGGAGGGAGGGGAAATATGAGGAGCTGATACCAAGGACCTAAGTAGAAGGAGGATGTTTTGAGGATGATGATGATGGCAACAAATGTGGTCTGCATACGATGGATGTATATATTGATCATGATAATAGTTATATGAGGCGGAGCCCCGGTGGCATAGTGGTTGTGCACGGGACTGCTGCCCACTGGGATGGAGGTTCGATTCCAGCTCCCAGGAGCAAAGGCTGGGCCTCCTACTCCCACCAGCTGAGGGCAGTGATGCCCCCCCCCAAAAAAAAAAGAGTTATATGACCCCCCAATAAAAAAGTTTTTTAAAAAATATGTGCTGTCTCCCACCAGGGCAGTGATGCCACAAATATATATATATATATATATATATATATATATATATATACACACACACATACATACATACATACATATACACACACATACACACACATGCATATATGCTGTATTTAACCCACATCCCTGTAACCTCCCCCAGTTCAAGTCACATAATCTCTCACCTGGAGTATCCAGAACCATAACTTTTAATTCAAGCAAAATGTCTTGAAATACACTTTGAATGTTATTAAGCGCAAACAAGTTGGTTCCGACTCTTAATTGTCCAGCCTTGGCACAGGAGACTCCATCTTAGGCTCAGTGTCTCCATTTCACCATCTCTTCTGAGGCTCAAACCGCGGTTTTCTGGGTTTTCTGGAATTTCCAGGACACAGGCTCATTTCTAAAAATGCACACACCCCACCCTGCCGTAACCCTGCTGTAAAGCTTAATGACTGTCTCCCTTGTGAAATTCAGCTGTGCACATATTTCTCACCAGAAGTTTCCCTCCTGAAAATATAAAAATGCAACTGTTCCTGCCAAGCCCACCAGAGGGGTATAAAAACCCTTCCTTTCGTCCCCTTGGTGCGGATTCCTCAGCTCACACTTCCTCAGCTCACTGAAGTCGCCCGCAAGCCCTCCAATAAAGCCTGCCCTGACCTCTGAAATGGCCTCTGACTTTACTTCAAGGCCAAACAATAATGACCCTACTACGCACAACAGGATGAAACCCTACTTGGTCTTGGTAATCCTCACAATTCTCACTGTTTGAGCCCATTTTTGCAGCCACTGTCTCAATCCATCTCATGGAGCACCTTCCTCTTTCTTTGTGACCCTCTGCTTTACCAGACGAGCTCTTTTTCCAGGGACTGACCTCTCTTGATAGCATAAACAAAATATGCGAGAATCTTGCATCCTCCCTTCTTCCCAAACAGATTCGTTTCTTCTTCTGGGAGTCTATGGCACCCAGAATCTTGAACATTCTTTGCTAACACTATCATTCAAGTCCATCAATTCTTCTGCTGTCTCCCTTTTTTATTGTTCAGCTTTCATATGCATATGAGATGAGTGGAAAATACTAAGATTTGCATCAGGCACACCTTAATTCTCAAAGTGTCATCTGTTCATGCTCTTTGGCACTTGTATAGCAATTTTTTGTATAGCAATTTTTATTGCAAATAAGGTGTAGCTTACATTTTAAATCATCAACTTTGTATTCAACTATTGATCAGTTTAAACTACTGATCAGACTCCAAATAGTTAACCCTTCCCTAGCTCGTTGATTACTCTTCTCCCTCTTGTAGGCTGCCCTCTTTCATTTCACTCAAGCTAAAAGTCATCAACACTCTAGTCCATTGCTTTATGTCACTCCCGTGTTCTTCCCTCCTTTAGCCATCTCCAAAGTGTGTTTGTCTCTTGAATTCCTGGCTGCTGCCTCCTCCATTGGTGTTGCTCAAATAAAATGAAATCCCTGACAGCTTCAATCTTTACTCCTTTTGTCATGTTCTCTATTGGTCCAGTTCTGAGGATGAATTTTCGTTTTCTTTATCCTGAGTTACAGTCCATACTGATGGCTGCATTCTTTGATTTTCATCATCAAGTGTCCAAGTCCTTGGTTTCTGCAAGCAAGGCTGGGTTATCTGCCTGTCGTAGAAGATGGTTAATCCTAAAGCTGCATTTTCTGTAGAGTCCAGCTTATTGATTATTTGCTCAGCATACAGATTAAAAATGATGAATGGATATAATTCTGACACACATCTTTCCTGATTTTAAACCATGTAGTACTTCTATTTAAATGTGTGTGTGTGGGGCTGAGCCCTGGTGGCGTAGTGGTTGTGCACAGGACTGCGGCCCACTGGGATGGAGGTTCAATTCCAGCAGTGGGGCTGGGCCTCCTACTCCCACCACCAGAGAGCAGTGATGCCCCCCCCCAAAAAAAATGTGTGTGTGTGTGTGTGTGTGTGTCTTGGCCCATGTACAGTCCACATAAGCTCAATGAAGTGCTCTGGAATACCCATTCTTCTCAATGTTATCTATAGTTTTTTATTATCCACACAGTTGCATGCCTTTGCATAGTCAATAAAGCACAAGAAAACATCTTTCTGTTACTCTCTGCTTTCAGCCAAGATCCATCTGATATCGGTAATACCTACCTCGCCACATCCTCTTCTGAATCCTGTTTGCGTTTCTGGCAGCTCCTTGTTGATATACTGCTGTAGTCACTATTGAGTCATCTTCAGCAAAATTTCACTTGCATTCCATATTAATGTTTATGTTCAGTAATTCCCATATTCTGATGAGTTGCCTTTCTTTTCAATGGGCACAATTATGGATTTCTTCCACAGTTGGCCAAAAAGCGATCTTCTGAATCTCTTGGCATCTTCTAGTAGAGTTTATAGTGCTGCATCAGTTTTGGATACACTTCAGTTCGTATTTTGTCAATTCCTGGATTTATTTCTCACTTATACCATCGGTGGTTTGTATTGCAATTGGACTCTTTCAAATGTCTTGCCCAGTTTTCAAGATGATTCTTAACCCTTTTTTTTTTATTCTTAATGTTAACATCTCACAAGACTGTGAAAGACCCTTATCTTTATGACTGGTGTCTTTGAGGACTACTTATAAAAAATAAGTTTATGGGGAGAGATGGAAAGTGAAGAGTAGATTGTTTTATGTCAACCTAGGAAATGTTATAATATTAGGACCAGGTTGGAGGAAAAAGTTGAGGAAGTTGGTGTTTTGACATAATGGTACCTCACAATATCCCACACAAAAAATTGGGATATACACAAGGACTACTCCTTCATGACTGAAAAGGTGAACCTGCCTGATCCTACAAAGATTTGGTCTCAGAAACCCTAGAGAGTGTCACAATCAATCAAAAGCAATCTGACAGTGAGTGAATGCTAGGTCTAATTAAAATGACTCTGATTTGAAGGGTACAAAGATAAATTATGGTAGTATCCAAAGTCCATAGTCTCCACTCCCTGCCATCTGGTTCATTCTGACTCATAGGGGCTCTACAGGGCAGGGCAGAATTGCCCCTCTGGAGTTCCAAAACTAACCTTTTTTGTTTTGTTTTGTTTTTTTTAGGCATCACTGCCCTGGTGGTGGGAGTAGGAGGCCCAGCCTTTGCTCCTGTGAGCGGGAATTGAACCTCCATCCCAGTGGGCCGCAGTCCCGCGCACAACCACTATGCCACCGGGGCTCAGCCCCAAAACTAACCTTTTATGCAGGTTTAAATGATTATAAAGGAAAGGCCACAATTTCTGTATGTTTATATTATATACAGAAATTATATATTTTTTCTTTTTCACCGGCACCTGAGAATATAGCAAAAGGAGTTGTGACCTTCCCTCTTCATCTAATTTACCGTCCTGTGGCAGTCTGTTTCTGGGAAGATTTACTGCCTTGGAAACCTGCTCTTTCTCCTGTGGAGCAGCTGGTGGTTGCAAACTTCTAGTCTTGTGGTCAGCAGCACAACTTGTAACCCAGGACTCCTCAAAGTCAAGAGCAGTTATCCTTCAAATCAAATTCCAAAAGAAACTGTCTAATAAAAAAGACAGCACTGTGACTTATTCATTATATTGACATGTACCAATCTTAGGTTTATTAGTTAATCTTAGGAAGAAAGGGAATATTGACACACAGGGTTATTTGGAAGAGGAAGTCATACCTTATAAGACCTCCACTCTCCCTTGTGTTCTATTATGATAACATGCATATAACAGTTTACCTCCACTCCCTGCCCCCTAAGACCATGGAAAAGGCCCATCTTTTTAAAAAAAAAAGTTTTATTCGAGCTGAGCCCAGGTGGCATAAGTGGTTGAGTGTGCAACTGCAGCCCGCAGGCTTGGCGGTTCAAATCCAGCGACGGCTGGGTAGCGCCCAGGACCACCAGAGGCAGTGATGCCCACAAAAACAAAAAAAAAAACAAAAAAAGTTTTATTTGATATTCAATCATATCAGAAGAGTTATACAAATCACCACCACAATCAATTTTTGTCTTCATTGTTTGAGAAGTATCCCTGTTTTACAGATGGAGAAACTTTGACTGGATAGTGGCCCACCCAGGGCTCTAACACAACGTTAGTGATGTCTTTGTCTGAGTTTGTTAGCCCCATTTCATCAGGTTATCATGGAGATCACAGAATGCTTTAAAAGTTCATTTAGAAGTGGTTCATATGCATTACAAACAAATTTCACATGCTCTATCAGATGATTATGTTTGGGAGTTATTTGAATTTAATAGTGGTTGGGCTCTTAAAAGTAGCTTCCGGGCTGAGCCCCGGTGGCGTAGTGGTTGTGCGCAGGACTGTGGCCCACTGGGACGGAGGTTCAATTCCAGCAGTGGGGCTGGGCCTCCTACTCCCACCACCGGAGAGCAGTGATACCAAAAAAAAAAGAAAAGTAGCTTCCATGAGAAGAAAAAGGATGCTTTGGAAATGAAGAAGGAAAACAAAGGCAAATCATTTATGATAGGCTAAGACACATTTGAAGAGAGGTGCATCCTCACCCTTCCACCAGCATTTGTTGCTGGCTTCTCTCTCTTCAAACCCCGTTTATGCGTGGTATTCAGAACAAAGAGAATTTTCATGTGTTGCTCTATACTGGGATTTGACTAATAAAACATACACACCAAAAGGACGCACTGCCATTTTGCCTAGGAGAAGAACTTTTTTAGTCTCTTTTTAGTCTTTTTTTTAGTCTTTTTTCGAACTTTTAAAAAATCATTTTATTGGGGGCTCGTACGTCGTTTTTCACAATACATAAATAAAAATACTTTGCCAAGCATCTTCACATGTCCACTGCTATTATTGTTCTCCAATCATCCGCCCTTTCCCTTGAGCCCCTAGTATCGGCTTTTCCATTCCTTCTCCTTCCCCACCAACCCTTAATACTTTATACATTATTACTGTCATATCTTACACTGCCCCACCTCTCCCCCAACCCACTCCCCGGTTGCCTGTCCTTCAGATAGGAGCTTACGTGTATATCCTTGCAGCTGGTTCCGTCCTTCCACCCCACCCTCTCGCCACCCCTCCAGCAGCTCCAATCCAACCACTTTTTAGTCATTCTTTATGTTGAAAGCAAGTACAGTTAGGGCATAAAGCAGGAGACAGTTTCCATATGTTATGTTCCAGGAAAGTGGAACTATTTATAGTTTACAACATGTGCAAATTTAAAGCAGGGAGCTTACAAACCAAATTCAATCCATTGTCAGGGAGTTTATTTCAACTCATAGTGACCTTACAAGACAGTCCCTTAGGGTTTCCAAGGCAGTAAATCGTCACAGAAGCAGACTGCCCATAGGACCATAAATTAGACAGAGGGGGAAGGCACAACCCTTTTGCTATATTATGAGGTGCCGGTGGAAAAAATATATAATTTCTGTGTACAATATAAATTAATACACAGAAATTGTGGCCTTTATAATCATTTAAGATTAGTAATCATATTGATAACTGAAAGATGATGAAATTTTTGCAACTGCGTAAAAGAAAAAAACACTCTCAGAAAAGCAGGGATAAATAATCTTGCAAAGGGCAAAGTGAGGTTATGTGAGATCAGCTTGATATCTGAACCGGCGCAGCAAAAAATAATTGCTTCCTCATTTAGATTAGACAATGCCTCCTCAGCAAGCTCTCCCTTCCACACAGACTGCAGCGTGTCATTGGGACAAGCCATCCCGGAGGTGGAGGGGGCGACCCGGCGAGTGCGAGCGCGGTTTCGGGACCCTCTTCAGCCCGGCCGGCCTCCGTGCCGACGTAGGGACGCGGCCGAGCACCGTCCGCAGCGCGCGAGCGGGACTGTGTAGACTGGAAGGGCAGGCCCTGCCCTCTCCGACCCGGAGGTTTATGGGCTCTCCCTAATTAGCAGCGCCCTGCGCCAGACAGACTGTTGGCTACCCGCCAAGAACGGGGCTCGGCAGCGGCCACTGATGAAGGGGAAAACAAGATTATTTACCCCGTGACTGTACTTCTTGGCACAAGTTCTTTCTGTACACGCAGACAGCCTTTTCCTTTTGTTCCAACTTGTCTATGGAATCCTAAGTGGGGCTTTAAGGGGGGGCCGACTCCACGTCTAGTGGGGTAAGCGACCATGGGTCGGCCTCCGAGACTTGCGGCTATTCTGAGCCGCAGCGCTGACAAAGGCGGGCGGTGGGCCGGGGCGGGGCGCCGGGAGGGGGCGGGCCGGGCGTCCAGGTGGTCCCTGCACGTGGGAACGCTCAAGCCAAGCCCACCCGCGACCTCTGCCAAGAAAGTTGCCTTTGTCACGTCGCTAAAATTGCGGCTGTCGTACGTTGGGACGCTGCGGGGAAATGTTTGGGTTTAGCCGTGGCCGACGGCAGAGGGAAGAGCCGGGGGTGCCCGGGGTTCGGGGCGGCGGGACGTGGAGGGAGCCGGCAGCGACGTGCGGACCTGATTGAAACCAGCTGCTCGGACGGTTTGGGTCCCGGTCGCCGGCGCAGCTGCGCGCAGGGGCTGTGAGAGGCGGCGGGGCCCTCCTGGGCCGTCGGCCAAGGGCCGGGGAAGGAGCCTCGTCTCCACCACCTACCTCGGCCATAAAACCCTTTCAAGTCCCTTTATTATTCCAGGCACATTCCAAGGGCTTGGAGTCACCAGACTCCCTGGGCTGCGCTCCCGCCCCGCGCTGCCGCTACCAGGTGGGATGCGACCTCCAACGTCAACTAAGGAACCCATCATCGGTCACAGTGCGCTGGAGGGCTGGCGACCCCTAGTTCCCTTCGCCCCCACCTGCCTTTTGCTGGCCGTACAGTTGGAGTTGCACCGCCCGGACCAGCGCGGCCTGGGCCAAACATGGAGGCTTTTTTTGGGGGCGGTGGGGGGGGGGGTCCGGCCGAGCTGCTCCCCTCCCCGGAGGCTGCTGGCCCAGGCGGGATTGTAATGTCCTGTGGCCGGCGCGTCCGGGAGGGATCGAGGACAAAGGCGCGGAGCCCAAGGGGAGGGAGTTGCCCCGGCGGCGAGGGAAACTCCCGGTCCCTCCCACGGGTTTCCCCCCTGCTCCGCGCTGGGGGATCGCGCACATCTGGCCGCCCAGGAGTCACATCTGGAGCGATAAACCCCGCACGCAGATGTTCAGGGGATGGAAGGTCCAAGAACTCCAGGGGCGGGAGTGCTATGACTGCAGCCCCACCTCCTGCCCAGACCTCGTTGTTGGGGGTCCTAGGGCCTCGCTGGGGGCCGGGGAGGGGTTGCCGCGGCGGGCGCAGCGGGGAGGGAGCTGATCTCGAAACTAGAGATGAGGGCCAGGGGTCTAAGTGTGCGGGTAAGAGGTGGTGCCTGGTCCCATCGCGTCACCGACCCCGCCCCAATTGCGTGGGATGTTCCAACTCCGGTCACCAGGAAGAGTTGGTGCAGGGAAGGGCGCCCTGGGAGGCTTCCGGGGAGTGGGGCGCTCCTGCTGGGTGCCACCCTCGCCCTGCGCGAAGCGGGCCTTTCCTCTGGCAGAGCTGCTTGCCCCCTGCCTCCCGGGTGGTGAGAAGCGTTCACCAGGCACAGAGCCCTCCACCCGCCTTTTCATCCTCATCTGCCCTCCTACCCCAGTGCCCACTGCCACTGCCCTGCTCCCAAACCTGAGCTGGTGGGAGGGAATCCGCACCACGGGGTTTGGGGTGGGACTGGGGGGGGGGGGTGGATGGGACGCGCCCCGCGGACCTGGAGCGCTGAAGTTTGGACATTTGCTCGGCAACAGTGCTTGCCAATGAGTCAGGGCTGTTTCCAAGAGCCCGAGTCTGTTGGATGCTCAGATCTGAACAAATCGTTTCAATTAGATTTGTTTAACCAAAGCGAGGGCAAATCGTGTTTGTACTTAAAAGTTGTCCTTTATCCAAGTTGTCCTAAAATTTTCTTCTTAGGGTGTCATAACGCCCTGGACTGTTCTGAAATAATTTGGGACAATTTAGAAAAGTAGAGGGGGGAAAGTATCCTAAATGAAAAATCACCATCGGCAGGAAAATTATGTTAAAAGACGTTGGCTCCTTTTTTTAACAACTGGCCCCCCAGTATCACATATCCTCCAGCAAGTTAAAATCATTCTGTTGACAGCTCTCTCCTATGGACAACAAATCTACCATGTCAGGGTCCAAGTGTTTGAATTGGCCCTCTGGTCCACCAGCCTCAGCTGCTGAAACTGAGAGACCCTAACTCTCCCCTTTACAAGACTAAATAAATCAAACCTTGGCTAAAAATAATCAAAAGTAAGTAGGGTGGTAAGTGCTTTTGAAAGAGTCTTCCAAACGTCTTCCATCGCTTTCCTCTGTGACAAAGTACTCGACCTCTTGGTACTTCAGGTCCCTTGAGTTGATTCTAACTCTCAACTACTCTATGCATGAAACACTGTGGCATCCTCACCATCACAGGATTGTTGGAATGTTAGCTCTCATTGATCAGTCCATCTCCTTGGTGTTTGGTGTCTCGAGTTCACCATTTCTTTAATGCATGTGTATTCATAGCATTGCTATTTTTGTTAGCAGTCAGTGGAGTCCTAGAGACTCATGGTAACATCACATGTAACTACTGTCTAATCCTGTGCCACCCCCACCCCCTATGATCCATTGTAGGTCAGGCTGGGGTAGCCCATAGGACTGTCACTGACGGCTCTTCAGAAGCAGATTGTGAACGAGACCGCCTTCCTGTTTCCTTGTGGAACCTCTGGCAGCATGGGCACATCTAGGACTCCAGTGACAGGCAAGTGGTGACTGCCCTTGAGGTACACTCAATTCTTCCACACGAAGGGCAGGAATTCTATCGCTGAACTGCAAAGGAATAAAGATGGTGTAAGGATTAGGCATTAAATGAGCTCATTAAACTCAAGAGTTTAATATAAAGCCAGGTGCATAGGAAGTTCTCAATAATGTTAAGATTGCTATTAATGTAAGGAGGCTTTGTTTAACACCAAAATAAAAATTGTGGACCATGACAGTACAGATGGAAATGTAGCCTCCAGAGGTCACTCTTTTAAGAGTATGACTTTTAAAATATCTGTTAAGCAATCAAAACCCACATCCCTCTAGTCAAGATCCAGTCCTTGCCCTAGCTGAGCTTTCAGTCTAATTAGAGGAAATGAAATGAAATGATAATGATTCATAAGCTTTCACCAAAATGGGGCTTTTTGAGATGATGAATTTTATTTCTGGGTTTCCCATTATAATCATGTTACCCAGAGAAGACCACTTTTCTGAGAAAATTCTACTTCATTAACAGATATGTCCAAAATGTCCTTTTCTTCTTCTCCTTTGTTATTTATAAAGGAATCTGATTAAAGCAGTTCCAGGTTGAAGGAAAATATGAGGGCAAAAATGCTTAGATACAGATAGATAACTGCCACTGGGTTGATTCCAACTCACAGTGTTTTTATGTTCAACAGGATAGAACATTTGCCTGGTACTGTATCTTCCTCATAATGAACACATGTTTGAGGCCATCACAGCAGCTATTGTCCCCATCCATCTTACTAAGGTTCTCCTCTGCCCTTACTGGCCCTCTCCTCCACTAAACATATTGTCCTCCTCTGACAATTGGACTCCTCTGGTCACAGTCAAGGCAAGGAAGTCAGACAGTGTTCTGTTGTGATATGTAAGGTTCTCGCTGACTGACTTTTGGACATAAATTTCTCTAGTCTTTCTTCCTAGGCAAGAAGCTCCACTGATTTGCATGCCCTGGTTAACTCTTTGTATATGAAACACTAGTAGCAGAACATCCAGCACACAGATGCACACAAGCTACTACTGTCACTACTGTACAAAAAAGTGACAGATGGTGGGAATTTCTTTTTGATATGCATAAAGTACAGTCCTGAAAAGGTCAGGGCAGCTGTTAGAACTTATATGAAGGCTGAGTCCCGGTAGCATAGTGGTTGTGCGCAGGACTGCAGCCCACTGGGACGGAGGTTCAATTCCAGCAGTGGGGCTGGGCCTCCTACACCCACTGCCGGAGAGCAATGATCCCCCCACCCCTACCCCCCCAAAAAAAAGCACTGGGCATAGAACTTATATGAGTCTTACATTCTCCAAGATCAGAACTGAACTACAAAGCCTGATATATCTATACATACAAAGGCAAATACACACACACACACACACACATATATATACATACATATTTATTTGATCAGGGTTCCAGTTTGTAAATGTGTGGTATAATTCCAAACAAAATTTGTTTAAGCATGACTCTGGGTTCAGTGTAGACATGTTTTCTCACTAATATATTTTCTCAGTTTTATGAGAGTGCCTTAAAAAAAAGGGCTTTGAGGCTGAGCCCCGGTGACGTAGTGGTTGTGTGCGGGACTGCGGCCCACTGGGATGGAGGTTTGATTCCAGCTCCACGGAGCAAAAGCTGGGCCTCCTACTCTCACCATCTGAGGGCAGTGATGCCAAAAAAAAAAAAAAAAGACAAAAAAAAGCCCTTTGAAACTGATTGTGGTAGTAATTATTACTGGTTGATGGTAGTACTGATTGATGGGATTGACCGATGGAATGATATAGCTGTATTAACTCCCAATAAAATGATTTTGAAAGAAAGAAAAAAAAGATCCTATCCAAACAGTGACTGCAAAGATCTGCTGGGCCAGTCAAATTCAAGGCAAGAGACCAGGTCAGAAAGTTATAGAGACTAGGGAATTCTATTCCTAATGGATAACCTTGATAGATTTTCTGAAAGGGTGGGATGATCATGTGAGTTTATTATGACACTTATTTTAAGAAAATTGAAAACTGCATTCATTGTTAAGTATGTTAGTCTGCAACAAATCCACAGATACTCATATGTGCAAAAGTGAGAACTTTATATTATAGAGCTATTGCATATTGGAAAAAAACCCCAGCCAGTCCAGATCAAGTCTATAAGTCCAATATTAGCCCATATGTCTGATACTAGTCTATAAATTCGTCTTCAGACTCATGCAGCACATGAAATGATGTTGGATGCAGGAAGATCACAGACCAGTAGGTGAAAAGTCTTATGGATCCAGTGG
Organism: Nesogale talazaci; assembly: GCA_004026705.1. Taxonomy (NCBI): domain Eukaryota; kingdom Metazoa; phylum Chordata; class Mammalia; order Afrosoricida; family Tenrecidae; genus Nesogale; species Nesogale talazaci. The sequence goes on along the minus strand of PVJH01019333.1, from coordinate 4,991 downwards.
AAGCATCTGAGTGCTGGCAAAGGTCTTCCAACGGGAAGGAGAAACAGAGAGAGATTGTGGCCCTCCACCAGAAAGAAAGAGAGGAAGTTCTCAGAATCCTCAAGAAAAGGTCACGCCCATTAGGAGGGATCATCAGGCTGTGACTTGATTGACAGGCTAACCTCTACCCTTTCACTCTATTTATCAAGTTGACATGAAATGATGTAGCTACCACAGTAAGAATATGACCATGAGGGCTGAGCCCCAGTGGCATAGTGGTGGTGCACGGGACTGTGGCCCACTGGAATGGAGGTTCAATTCCAGCTCACAGGAGCAAAGGCTGGACCTCCTACTCCCACCACCAAAGGGCAGTGATGCCAAAAAAAAAAAAAAAAAAGAATATGACCAGGAAACTTACACCAAAGAAGGGTAGCAAAACTCACTAGTCATTTGAGCCCATGCAGACTCAGTGAGACTAAAGGACATGGTGGATCATCCCATTGGTGGATCATCCCATGAGTTTCCGAGACTGAAGCTTTCAGGGGGAGTAGAAGTAGGAAGCCCTGTCTTGCTCTCCAGGAGTAGCTGGTGGTTTCCAACTGCTGGCCTTGAGGATCACAACCCAACAAAATCACCAGACCACCTGGGCTCCTGCAAAGGCTGTCTTAAGATCAGTTTGTTAAGAAACACCATCCCACCCTCCCTACAGTCTTCATCTCACCCCTTTCAGACTTATTTTTATCCCCAAACTCAAAAGAATTTGAGTCCCTCCATTTTGATGTGGTATAAGCCAAAAACTGTTTCTGCTTTGGGCAAGGGTTAGGAAAATAGAACCACCACCGTTAGCAGTATGTAGATGTAGATGGAGGTTATATTGAGATACAATGGCCTTGTGTCAAATGTTAGTAAAGATTTCAATTTCTGTAGTAATACTTTTCAACTTGCATTTAAGTCATGTATATTTCACATTTATGTTATATATGTTTATCTATCTATATAAATACAACTCTAACCTCCCACTTTAGAAACTCCTTCTACCACTTGCAAAGGGGTGGCATTTTAGCCCCTCTGGTCTTTCCTGTGGTCTGAGGATGACTTCAGCAGAGGGAGGTTTATGGAAAGGTAGATGGCCACGTGTGGCAGTCATGTGCTTATGTTAATTTTATGATTGAAATGTAGGGGTGGAGTCTAGCCTGTTAATCTGGAGATAGTCTAAAGCCAATGAGGCTTCTATGTGGGCATGCCTCTCTCCTGAGACTTCTGGGAAGTCTCGCAATATTTCCCTCAGGAAGATGAGAAGCTATCTTCCCCAGTTGTTGGGAGTTAGTCTCGGAGACGGTGAATCACGGACAAGACAAGATGGCAGCATCCGAGATGCTGGAGGAGCTGGCGGAGAGGCCACACGGCTTTGCCCTGATGGAGCCAGATCTCTGAAGCTGGGATGGCCACATGGAGACCTCTGCCAGCGATGAATTGCTTCTGCTATTGATGGACCCTGGGCCCTGGAAGCAAGGAGCCATGTGGAGACCCTTGCGAGAGCCGGGATTCTGTACCCACTGACCTGTGACTTTGTGAGTTGGAAGGAAACTTTATAGACTGATTTCAGGCATATGGGTTAATATCGGACTTTGAACTGGACTAGACTGGGATGTTTTCTCAATGTCCTATTCCTCTTGTATATAAACCTTTTCCTTATATCTATATGCATGTGTATGAAATTTGTTCATCTAGCCTACCTGGACTAACAGTCCATGCCTCAGGCTATAAGTGACAATTGTGCCCTTTTGTGGGCCTCCTGTTATTTTACCAAGAGAAGTCCTTCAAGGAGAGGTTTGTTGACTCTCTAGTCAAGATCCCAGTCCCCATTTACTTCACCTAGGTAATTTTTCACTCATCATTTTCCCTAAGAAATTAAAAAATGATAATAATGTATTTCTCCCTGTATATTCCTTTCCCACTTACCCTACATTCAATTATTAACCACCTCATCAGTTCTAATATCTTATATCACTATCACTATGGTTGTAGATAGGGATTTGTCCAATGCCTCATCCCTCCTTACTACCTTTTGTATTGTGCAATCTAGACAAATCATCACTTTTCCACATTCAAGCTCCTTAAATACCCTCCTAGATTCCCTGCTTTCTATCTTGTGCACTACATTTCGTTTTGCACAGAGCTATCCTTTAAAAAGAGAAATGAAATCTGCTCACTTTCCTCTTCAAAAATCTTTCAGTAGTCTGTCATCACAACAGAGAACAAACTCCACATTCCTAAATGTGGCCTACATGACCTGACTCTTGCCTGGTTTTCTTCTAACACGTTCCTTCTTGCTCCTTTCTCTCCAGCCACACTGGCCATCTCTATGTTCCTCACACATGTGAAGCCCACGCTTGTTTTAGCACTTGCTATTTCCACCTGAGCTGTGGCTCCTGCTCAACCTTCCTGTCTTACTTGGCTTCCTTTCTCACCCTCACCATCCCATCTAACAAGGACACCAACAGTATAGTCACTCTCTACCCAATTTCCTGGTTTGTTTTCCTTCATGTCTCTAATCTGATATTTTAACTTTTTTAAATCTGTCATTGCTAATTGTTTATCTCACCTCTTAGAATAATCTGTACAGGTGGGCCTCTTTTTCAGGAAAGCATCTACAGTCTAAAATAGTAGTGCTAGTGTGTCAAAGGCACCTAATAATTTTTTCTTAAACTTGAAGACTCAAAAGAATAAAAAGACTCATAGTTTGGTGCAGCAATGGGAAACCAAAATCTCTTTCATCCAATAGGAGCTTTAAAAAAGCTATTCTTTAAGATAGGCAGAGTAAACAATCTGAAGAGAAAACAATAGGAACAATGGTGGGGAGGGGGGCGGGAAGACATGGAAGAGGGGAGGCAGGAAATAAAGTAGGTGTTAACAAACTCAGGGTCAAGGGAACAACAAGTGAACTAATATCAATGGCGAGGAGAGTATAGGATGCATGGTAGGACTTGATCAAGGGCAATGTAACTGGAAGGAATTACTGAAAACTGAATGAAGACTGAATATCACAGTGAGACAAGAAGAGAGTAAAAGGAAATACAGGAAAGAACTAGGAAGCGAAGGACATTTATAGAGATCTAAATACGGGCATGTACCTATGTAAATATATTTATATTTAATGGTAGGGAGCTAGATGTATGTATATATATTTGTATGTTAGGTATCAAGGTAGCAGATGGATGTGGGCCTCAACTCAAGTACTCCCTCGATGCTAGAACACTTTGTTCTAATAACCTAGTATTCCTTGATCTCACCTTTCTGACACAGTTGCTGAAGACAAAATGTGGTGAATAGACTGATGGCGTCCTGCCATCAAAAGCTATAGCACCTGGGGTCCTGAAGGCTTGAAGACAAACCAGCAGCCATCTAGCTGAGAAGCAACAAAGTCCACATTAAAGAAGTATACTAGCCTGTGTGATCATGAGGTGTCAATGGGATCAGACATCAGAGGACTCAGAACAAAAAACCATATTAATGTGGATAAAAAAAAAAGCTATCAGTAGGCAATTGGACATCTCCTTATAGAATGGTCACAAGTAAGAGACAAGCCAGTTGGTATAGTACAGCACCAATGAAGCATACAACTTTCCTCTAGTTCTTTAATGCTCCCTCCCCTCCCCCATCATGGTCCCAATTCTACCTTACAAATCTGGCTAGACCAGAGCATGTACATAGATACAAATAAGAGCTGGAAACACAGGGAATCCAGGACAAATCAACCCCCAGAACCAATGAGAATAGTCATGCCAAAGGAGGTTAAAGGGAAGGTGGGGGGAGAAAAGGAGAACAGATCACAATGATGTACATATAGCCTCCTCCCCAGGGGAACAGACAACAGAAAAATGGGTGAAGGGAGACATCAGTGTCAGACATGAAAAAATAATCATTTATAAATTATCAAAGGTTTATGAGGGAGAAGGGATGGGGAAGGGAGGGGGGAAATGACAACTAGAAAGAAAATGTTTTGGCTGAGTCCCAGTGGCATAGTGGTTGAGTGCGAAACTGAGGCCCACTGGGTTGGCTGTTCAAATCCAGCAGCAGCTTTCTAGGAGCAAAGACCGGGCCTTCTACTCTCACCAGAGGGCAGTGATGCCAAAAAAAAAAGAAAAAAAAGTTTTGAAAATGTACATTTGACAACAAATGTACAATTGTGCTTGACACAATGTATGCATGTATATGTATTAAATATACCATTTTTGCTTAGCATAATTGACTTCAAGATGGACCCTGATTATAGAAGTGGAATCAATTTAAAGTCACTCAATCTGAGAGACAACAAAATAGTTGTAATTCTATTTACTGTTTTACTCAATAAATGTATATACTAGGATAAAATGAGATAGGAAATATGAACTTGTTTCTTCTCTGTTATTCTCAGTTTCCTTTTCTTTTTTTTTTGTTTTTTTGGAGGGGCATCACTGCCCTCTGGTGGGAGTAGGAGAGTTGCTGCTAGATTTGAACTGCCAACCCAGCGGGCTGCTGTCCCACACACAATCACTACACCACTGGGGCTCAGCTTCCTTTCCTTTTTTTTTTTTTTTTTGGTGGGGGGGCATCACTGCTCTCCGGTGGTGGGAGTAGGTAGCCCAGCCCCACTGCTGGAATTGAACCTCCGTCCCAGTGGGCCGCAGTCCCGCGCACAACCACTAAGCCACCGGGGCTCAGCCCTCCTTTCCTTTTCATAATGTAAAAAATTTGTTATAGAAACTCAAGTACAAAAAAAAAAAAAAAAGAAACTCAAGTACAAGACAGTTGACAATGAATCCTACTCCTAGATCCCACATTAGTCTGTGACGCTGGGCAGGTGACTTCTTGATACCTGTTTCCTCATCTGTAAAAATGTGGTTAAGAATGGTATCTCCAGGGGCTGAGCCCCTGTGGCGTAGTGGTTGTGCGCGGGACTGCGGCCCACTGGGATGGAGGTTCAATTCCGGCTCCCAGGAGCAAAGGCTGGGCCTCCTACTCCCACCACC
>PVJH01019332.1:0-42989 GCA_004026705.1 Nesogale talazaci | reverse complement strand
CTGCCCTCTGGTGGTGGGAGTAGGAGGCCCAGCCTGTGCTCCTGTGAGCTGGAATTGAACCTCCATCCCAGTGGGCCGCAGTCCCGCGCACAACCACTACGCCACCGGGGCTCAGCATGTTGTTTACATTTCAAACAGTGATTTAGTCATTGTTGGGTGAAAGAACGCTGCCAGAAATTTCTAGTTCGCAACATTGTGCCAATTTTTTTGAAATACAGGGTAGTGAGATTAAAAATGGTTTATATTTTAGTACAGTTGATAAATGTTTATAAGTTATACTTGAGGCATTCAACCTAGTACTCTATTATCAAATACTAAGGCAGAAGCCCTTTAGAAATGGAAAATATATACTATGCATTGGACATTTTAGGAACCTAACTGTAAAATTATGTGTACTACAATGTAATCATTATATGAAGTTATTTGACAATGCACACAATGTGGTAATTGTAAACTTACTGCTTTAATTCCACAAATGACAGTGGTATTTCCTAGCTTCACCAAAGCCGAACCATCTGCTGTACTAATTGAACCTGGAAAGATGCGTATTAAGAAAAAATGAAAAGTTATTTTAAAAGCAAAAACCATAGCTCCAGAATTACATGCTACTTAAACCTAAATATTAACTTTAGTTTTCTGGGTACATTTTCAGGTTTCTATACATCTGTAGTCTTCAGTTGCTTATGAAACTGTATCCCTAGGCTATAAATCTCTCAGGCTGTAGATCTATGTGGTAAGATGTAACTGAAATACCTAGAAAACTAGAAGTGGTTTAGGGGCTAGAATTTGGGAATATTCAGCTGAAACAGAAGTCCTGCATTTGTCACCAATGAAACTATTAAGCATGTTTTGAAGGAAGGGAATTTAAATGAAGAATTTGCCATTGGAAAGGGCAGCAGTAGCTTAAAATAATGCTTTATAAATAAAAATTTAATACTTCATAAGTAATTCAAATGACAAAACTTCTCAATATATAAGAAACTAAGAAAAACACGATTAAAAAATTGATAAAAAGAACTTCAGGTTTATTTTAGAACTCAGAATATCCTCACCTATGTTGACAGTTGTGGTCCTAAATTCGCCAAGTTCTCTTCCATCAGGACGGCAGTTCTCCTTCTAAATAATATGTTATTGTTAAATTATTATTTAACATAACACACTTATGCATACAGTACACAAAATCAGGTCAAGCACACTTGGCCATGTTCGTGCGCCACTACTCACCAAAAACCTCCTGTAATACTCCAGAGGTTCCACCGTTCTGAAACACAAGATTAAAAATAGATGATGGCAAGCTGAGCCCTGGTGGCCTGGTGGTTGTGTGCAGGAGTGCCCACAGGGTTGACAGTTCAAATCCAGCAGTACCTCTCCCGGGGCAAGGCCGAGATTCCTAGTCCCACCAGGGCAGTGATTGCACAAAACAATGAAAAATAAAGATATGATGGCAAGTCACGGATGCTAACATACATCTTCAAGCTGGCAGAGATCTGGGGGATGCAACCATTTCTAAAATATCTAAGTTCGGGCTGAGCCCCGGTGGCGTCGTGGTTGTGCGCGGGACTGCGGCCCACGGGGACGGAGGTTCAATTCCAGCAGTGGGGCTGGGCCTCCTACTCCCACCACCAGAAAGCAGTGATGCCCCCCCCAAAAAAAATAAAATATCTAAGTTCCCCCGAGGAACTTGGAGGCCGGACTGCGGGCCTCCGGGTCCCCAAGGCGTGGGCCAACTCTGAAGGCTTGCTGTGCGGACGGAGGCGGCTCTCTGCTCCGGGGATGCCGCTCGGGCAGGTCTCCGCCCAGCCGGGAGTCGACCACCCACCGGTCTGACCCGCTGAGCGTCGCTCGCAGGCTTCGCTACCACGAGGCGCACTGCCCGGCCCGCACACGCGCGGACTGGAACGCCTCCCGCGGCGTCTCCGGGGCCCGCCGGCCCGCGGCCCGTGCGCGGGCACAGCGCGCCCCAGCCCCACGCCCATGCCTCTCCCCACCGCCGCCCAGCCCGTCTGGGGGACCCTGGCGGGCGCAGCGCAGCACACACGTCCAAGGGGACCAACACCGCAGGGCGCACAACCCCTCCCGCCACCACTCACTTGAACCCGGCCGCCATCTTCCCGGCCGCCCTGTGCGCATGCGCCCCCGCGCCGCGCCACGCCTCCGCCTCCGCCTCCGCCTCCGCCGCTCCGCGCGCCCAAGCCTGGGGGCTGCGAGCAAGGGCATTCGGCCCGTCTTTGAGGTCTGCCTTGCCTTCCGTGTAATTGGACGAACCCCTAATAAGGGGATGTATCATCTTGAGAAAGGCCGCTAGTTCAGAGGGAAGCCGTGAAGTTCATAGCCCGGTGTACAGAGAAGTGAGTGTTGCTTGTGGAGGGACGTTCTCAACAATGGGACACTCAGTTCCAGGCGCACATCACTTAAACACAGGATAATTATATATTTTACAACATATACATCATATATATATAAAGTATGAGGCCCTGGTGGCGTAAGGGTTACATTCTGGACTGCTAACCTAAATGTCAGTAGTTCGAAACCATCCGTTCGGCGGGAGAAAGACAGAACTGTCTACTCCCGAGCGGGAGGTAGGCTGACAGCCTCCGAAACTCACAGGGGCAGTTCCAGGGTCTCAGTCGCAGTCTGCTCTGTGGCCGGGAGTTTTGTTTTGTTTTGTTTTTTAATGGAAGATCAAAGAAAAGGAGCGTCAAAGGAGTCGGATTGGCCCAGTGGCTGCAGCAAGGGGCTCCAACATAACCCTCGTGAAGAGGGCGCGGGACCGGCAGTGATTCGCTGAGCGGCCGTCCACTACGAACACGAGCGTAGCAAGAACCTGCAGAAAACACTGATCGAATAAACCCTCCTGCCGGGCTGCTCTTAAGGAGCCCTGGTGTCATCGTGGGAACACGATTAGCTGCGATCCGCAAGGTCCACTGTCAAAAGAAAGATAAGACTTCCTACTCCCCGTAAGAGATACAGCGTCTAAATAATAATAATAATAATAATAATAATAATAATAATAATAATGAGTTACAGCCTCGGAAACCCAAAGGGTCAGTGCTACCGTGTTTGTCCCATAGGGTGGCTATGAGTCAGCCCTGACTCGGTGGCAGTACTCTTTTGTTGAGCCGCTAACGCCAAGCTCAGCAGTTCCAAACCACCCAACGTGGGGGGGGGGGGGGGCGGAGGCTTTCTCCTACCTGCAGGAGAAAAACAAGGCTTTCTACTCCCATAAAAAGGTCACACACTTGCGGCTGAGCCCCGATGGCGGGCCCACGGGTTTGACGGTTCAAATCCAGGAGCGGCTCTCCAGGAGCAAGGTTGGGTAGGTCCCGCGACCACCAGAGGGCAGTGATGCCACACAGGAAAAAAGAGGTCACGCCCTCTTGGAAATCCACAGGGACCGTTCTCCACTCTCCTGGAGGGTCGCTCTGCGGCGCCATCAATCGAGGGCAGTGAGTTGGAGTTGGGGGTGGTTTATCCACAGCGCCCGTGTCCACCGGGCGTCCTGGGTGGGAGCCGCGCGGGAGGGAGCGGCCCGCGCGGAGGCTGCGCGCGCCCGTGTTACCGCGCGGGGGCGCTGCGGGCGGCGGCCGGGCGGGCGCGCGCGCGGGCGCGGCCTCTCTGGCGGCGGCAGGCGGGTCCGCGCGGCGCTTCCGCGTGTGTGTAGGGGCGGGATAGGGCGGCCCGGCATGGAGGATGGCGCCGCTCCTGCTGCAGCTGCTGGGGCTCGGCGTGGCGCTGGCGGCCGCCGCCCTGATACTGGTGAGGACCCGGGGTGGGCGCCGACGCCAGCCTGGGCGCCCCGCGCGCCTGGAGGCTGCGGCGCGCCCGGCAGCCCCTCCGCGCACGACACCGCCCGCGCGCCCTCCCAGCCCGGAGTCGGAGATTCGTTCAGCGGCACGCTCTGCCCCTCCTGCCCAGGCTGCGGTGGTCTCCGGGGGACGCCGGGTGCCTGCGATCCGGAGCCTGGGCCGGGGATCCCACCGGACGCTCCCTCCCCGCGTGACGGCCCCGCCACGCGCACTCCCCACGCCCCTCGCCCATCCGCCCTGTCTGTCCGCACCCCTGTCTGCCCTGCTGACGCCACCCGGGCGGGCTCTAGGCCCCCAGATTGGTGCCTTCTGGGCTCACTTCTCTGCTGATGCGATGGAGCAAACACCAAGTGATGACGACGCGGTGCGACGAGCCACGCACACGGCGGGGGTGGAGGGGGGGGGGAGCCTAAGTCGGGATCAAGAAGACCCCGAGGGGTCCCGAGTGAGCAGAGATGAGCCCTAGGCCCTGCGGGTCTGCAGGTGTGGGGGGTGGTCTCGGAGTTAACCGGTGTACCCCGCCTCCCAAAGAGGCAACGTAATAACGTGTAGACTCGGGTTGTCTTCGCTGTTATTCCAACACTGGGGAAACACTTGCTGATCCCTAAGTAGTGGGAAAGTGCCTTGTGAACTGTTGCTCCCTGAGTTTGAGGTGGCTGTCTGGATAGTAAATGGAGAGAAGTTGGTCGCTTGACATTAATTTCAGCAGTTGACACAACTCTGCTAGGATGTGTGTGTACTTAGGCACACACAGGGTGAGGGCTGAGGAAAGCCTGATTGTGTGTGTGTGTGTGTGTGTGTGTGTGTGTGTGTGTACTTAACGTACACACAGGGTGAGGACTGAGGGACCCCTCCCAGAGAGTGGACTGGATAGCATCCTGCAATGGCTGTTCTCTGTGAGGGCACGGACAGGCCTGGGGTTTGAGGAAGGGCAGACGGGAAGAGACCCAGAAGTTCCGTACACACAAGTGTATCAGTAACTGGCTGACTAAAAAGGACTGCTGTGGGGTACAGAGTGGCTTCTAGTTTGAGTCGTGTGCAGACCATTTTGAAGGGACAAGGAAAAAAAAGTGCATGTCAGTTGTTACTGAGGTGTTTTTCTGACCTTTTCCCCACCCCCAGCCCCCCAAACGTGTGAGACTAGAACTGTGCACTCCCCAGTTTGCAGTTGAAGAGTGCCAGCTCTTTCTTCCTTGTCGCCTTTGGCTGGAGGCAAACTTCTAGCCTTAACACTCGGCAGCTGAGCACAGTGACCGCCCAGGGACTCCAGAGAGTGAGTGTGCAGTCCCCACAATGATGTAAAATGATGGAAACGGACAAGACATTTTTTTTAGGGGTCAGCCTTACTGAAGTTTTCATATATCTGCTTATAGATTTCCTTTGTTGCGTTTATAACTGCTACGAAAATGCCATGCCTTCATCAACACGAAGACGAGAAGTTCTTCCTGAATGCCAGAGGCCAGAAGGAACCGCTACCAAGCCTATTGGACACTCCTACCAGGCAGCTTTCTGTCATCGTGCCTTCCTACCATGAAGAAAAACGGTGTAAGCACCATTTGCTTTGTTGGGCAGTGTGTTAGACAGGGTTCTCTAGAAAAACAAAACCAGGGCACCTGGGATTTTATTTTTATATAGACACATACAGCACAAAGGAATGTGACAGCTAAGTAGTCCACACAGCAGTACAGAGGACTCAGTTCAATTGTCGAGGGCTGCTGGGTACAAGGTCAAGAACGCAGACAGCTGAGTCTTCTGAAGAGCAATGCAGGCAGTCTGGCCACCGGCAGCAAACAGCAGGGCAGGTCACCAACAGTCAACCAGGTGACAGGATCTGGCAGTCCCCAGCTCAAACAATGTCTACAACAGCAGAGTGACAAAGCAAGTCTAGAAGGAACTTCAAGCTTTAACAACACAGTCCACGAGTTGGGTGTCCCACAGGTAGTGTAGCTTGCAGGTTGAGGCAGAGAACTGACTAAGGCAGCCACACACTGATCCAATCACCAGAGAGCAAGCAAGAGAGAGGCGGAGCTTATTGGAGCCATTTATTTCTTTGCCCTCCTATCAAACTGTGACCTTATTAATCCCACATGTTCCTCTTGGCCAGTCGGCACAATAAGCCTACCTATCACAGGCAAGAAAAGAAAATGTAAAAGCGTTGGGCTTTGGTTTTTTTCTTTTTGCCAGAGTTTGTGTCAGAGTAGGAAGCCTAACTAGGCTGTTGTAGCTCAGAAGGGGAAATGAATGTGAACCATCAGAAATGGGAACAGGTTGAACCAAACTCACCTGCCCTCGAGTCAGTTCCGACCCCTGCCAACCCACCCATTAGGGCAGGGGAGACGGGCCCCTGTGGGTAACTGCCGGAATAGCCCACGGAGCAGCTGGTGGTTTTGGACTGCTGATTTTGCTGGCGGCCACTCAGCAGGTAACCCACCAGGGCTCCTGAGCAGGAGCAAGGGCAAGAGGAAGTCGGATGGCCGTGTTGGAGAAAAGTCACGAGCACGATGGGAACAGAGAGAGGAGGCAATCCAGATGGGGTTCGCTGCTGACTGGACCCCAAGGCGCGAGTCGGGTCATTCTGACGTTTCCCGTTCTCAGACGGGGGACCGGGGGCCGAGGGACTTGTCCCCAGGAGTGTGCTTTTCCTTAACGGTTTGTTCTTTCAGTGCCTGTGATGATGGATGAAGCTCTCGGCTATCTAGAGAAGAGACAGGTACTGTGTTCACTCTCTCCGTGGGACAACTCCGATGAAAGCTAGACCCACCCACCCAGAGCAGACCCAGTGGGAGAAGCCAAGCCTGCGTGGGTGATCCCGGCCACGGCAACACCAGCCTGCCCAGGTTGTGGCCCCCCTTCGGCTTTCAGCAGGCTTTGATGAGCCAGCAGGCCCCCAGACAAACCAGAAAATGAGATCTCTTCCTCCCACTCTCTGACCTGGTGTGGTTTAAGATGGAGGGAGAGACCACTTGTATCTGCAGCCTTCGTGTGATGACATAATGCTGCTTTTACTCTTGCCACTTTAAAGAGAAAGTATATATTTTTAATTAGAATGGAATGGGTTTGTGTTTCTTTATTTTTCTCAAGAAATCCCCGCCCGCATATTTTTTCTCTTCTTTCCTGATGTAAAGAGAAAAATAAATCTCCTGGGCCCGTCTTTAGGAGACTGCTGCTGTCGGAATGTCCTTGTGGGATTTACCAGTGAAGTAAGCTTGTTACTTTTAGAAACATTGTTCTTTTTAGAAAATGGTTTGTGATTTAGTTCTTTTAATTTGGGATTTGTGGGTGTAAAAGAAAGGCAGGAAGAAAAAGAAAGAAAGAAAGGCAAAAGATTTGTGGAAATAAAAAGCAACAACAAAACTTCACTGCCCTTGAGTCGATCTGACTCATAGATAGCGACCCTGAAGGACGGAATAGAAACGGCCCTGTGAGTTTCCGAGACTCTAGCTCTTTACTCCCCAGGAGCAACCCGTGGTTTTGAACTACTGACCCTGTGGTTAGCAGCCCAACACTTCACCACTGCTCCACCAGGGCTGTTAAAATCAGAGCTCTCAAATGCATGTGAAAGTTGGATATTGAATAGGAAGACGGAAGAATGTTGGAAGTACCGTTAACTGGCAAGAGAACCAACAAGTCTGTCTTGGATGAAGTACTGCTAGAATGCCCTCTTAGCACCAAGGATGATGAGGCATCATCTCCCATATGTTACACATGTCATCAGGAGGGACCAGCCCTCTGAGAAGGACTTCCTGGTTGGCAAAACTGAGGGACCGCAAAAAACCGGAAGGTCCTCAAGATGGAGCACAGTGACTGCGACAGCGGGCTTGAACGTCACAACAATTGGGCGGGTGGCGCAGGACTGAGGCGAGTCTGGTGCCGCTGTTGACAGGCACTCAGAGCCAGGACTGACGGAGGGAACGTAACACCACCACCACCAAGCGAGGGCCTACCGGGCCAGACCCCGCCAGCTCCAACAGGACCAGGGTGCTGTGAAACAGGAACCCTATTACAGACGACGTTACCGAAAGGAGGAAGAGAATGGGGTTCTTTGCACGGGATTTCTGTTTTGCCTATTAAGTGTAATTTCTACACTGGTCACAGGGACTACGTTTTAGTTCTCTCTCCCTTTTTTTTTTTTTAAGTTCTCTTTTTTGAAAGACGTGAAAACAGGCCCTCCAAAGTTAACTAACTGAAGGTCGCAAGCACTTCAGATCCCTCTCAGATCCATCCTAGCGTGAGGGCAAGAAAGGACATGCAGAGGCAGAGTCTGAATTTGCTGCGCGGCCCCTGCCCACCTCCTCACCTAACCTTTTTTGTTTTACGTGCTTCAGTTAGCTCCATGTTCACATGCATCAATACTAAAATGAGGTGTGTGTTTTTAATTCATTTAAAAGCTTCCTCAACGATTACAAAACTTTTTTTTTAAGTATTTATTTTTAAAGATCATTTTATAGGGGGCTCTTAACTCTTTTTTAAAAAAATACTTTTATTGGGGGCTCTCACATCTCTTATCACAATCCCCATACCCCCAGTGTGTCAAACACATTTTCACATGTGCCGCCATCATCATTTTCAAAGCCGCCTCTTCCCACCGGAGCCCCTGACAGCGTGTACAGCTCTTCTTGATGTGACTCCACTATTGAATGTTATGTGCGTTATGTCCCAGAAGCACTTTTTTTTAAATCCCCCCCCCAGAAACATTTTTAACAAAGAAAGAAAATTTAAGTTTATTCCTAATTATTAAGGGTATTGTACCAAATTGTACCGTTTCATTGATTTTTTTTTCTTGCAGAAACAAGATCCTAAGTTCACTTACGAGGTGATAGTTGTTGATGACGGAAGTAAAGACCAGACTTCAAAGGTAAGTAATAAGCTTACTTGTAGAATTGCCAGGAGGTAGGCCAAAGAGAATATTGTCGCAAATATAGAATCTTTTTGTGCTCGCTAGGGAACCCTTAAATTTAGCTGTGCGGGGGCTGAGCCCCGGTGACGTAATGGTTGAGTGCGGGACTGCGGCTCACGGGCTTGGCGGTTCAAATCCAGCAGCAGCTCTCAAGGAGCAAGGCTGGGTAGCTGCCACTCCCACCAGAGGGCAGTGATGCCCCCCCCCCCAAAAAAAAAAAAAAACTTTAGCTGTGCCTCACACTCTCTGTTGCAGCCTGGGGTAGCGGAAAGTGCGGACATAGCTCACGTGTGGGACATTGATCGGCTGTCTTTGTGCTCCACCAGGGTAGGGAAGCTGTGAAAATCACCAGATAGAGACAAAGCATACACAGTAACCGTTGACCTTGGCCTCCTAGGGAACCCTCTTTGCCTAGCAATTTGTCACATTGCTTTTCCTAAGCATAACCCCTGTTGTTATGCTCCACCCTGCCTTACAGTTACTAAAGCAGTCGTGTTCACAGGAAGAGGCCTTCATGTCTGCCACTGGGTATCAGATATGTCCTTTGGCATGGTGTACTGAGGGGGGGAGGGGGGGAGCGTGGTAAGCAGTGTCCCCACCTGTCCCTACCTTTCCAGACTTCTCACGCCGTGCCACGGGCTTTGATGTTTGGAACATCAAACATCACAGAGGCAGTGTCCCAGAGGACCTGCTCTCTAACCATCCGAGGGTGTGGTGTCTATGACTAAGAAAGCCTCGAAGTTGCCTCTCTGGCATTCATGCCTCTGCGACAGATGTTGTATGTACTAGTGTTCGTGCTAAATAGCGATAGTACACAGAGCCAGACCAAAGCCACCACCGTCAGCTCAGCTCCTGACTCCTGGTGTCCCTGTGTGACAGCAGAACTGCGCCACCCTGGTGGAGGCTAATCCCCCGGCCTCCGCGCGGCGCCGTGGAGGGGTGGAGACGGCCAGCTCTTAGGTTAATGGTGCCCTTACACCACTGGCCAGGATATTGTAAAATGCCCAAAGCAAACCTGTTACCCCTGAGTCAGTTCTGACACAGAAACCTTTGGGGTGACCAGGGTTGCTAATGGACAAAGCAGCTGGTGCTTCAGACCACTGGCCTCTTGCTTAGCAGAAGTACTTTAACCACTGCACCACCAGAATTCCTTCCAGGGACCGCTCAACCAAAACCCAAGGCTATGATTCACCGCGACCCTATGCAGAGTGTCTGAGACTCCATACGGAAGCAAACAGTCTCCTTTTTCACCTATGGAGGGCCTGGTGGGTTTGAACCACTGACCTTGTGGCTAGCTGTTCACCGCCTCCCTGACAGTGCCACCAGGCCTCCTAGCGACCTATCCTCTCCGCCACTGCGTCAATTCCATCTCCGTGCGAGCCTCTCGGACAGGGTCGAAATGCCCCTGTGGGGTTCTAGGACTTTAACTCTCTACAGGAGTAGAAAGCCGCAGCTCTCTCTCATGGACCCCCTGGTGGTTTCGAACTGCAAACCTCACAGTTAGCAACCCAACGCTTATCACACTACCCAGGCAGGGTTCCTGTAGTGAACCGTAAATTAAATAGGTCAGGAAATATCCATTTACTTGATTAGTGATAAGTCATTTTTATAAATGGCTGTGTGTGCACAAAGTGCTAAGTGCTACCTGATTCAGACACACAGCTGCCTCTCCTTTTGCGTAAGGCTCCCCCCAGGCCGTGCATGAGACCCACAAACACTGCCATGCAGGTGAAAACCGGCCCCCAATCAGATGCCCTCCAGCCTTGGAGAGAAAGGGAAGTAACTTGAATTAGACTGTTCGGAATGGTTGTGACTTGGAACAGCTGGTTTTGAGTGTATTTTCTTTTTTTTTTTTTTTAAGTACAAACAAAGATCTAGAGACCAAAAGGAATTAGTGGGTCCTGCCTTGGGGAAGGTGAAGGCTGCCTTTTGGATGGGAGGGTGATACGAAAGCTACGAACACAGCCTATTTCAGGCATTGTTAAATAAGGCGCAAGCCTAGGAAGGACCCATTGCACACCCGCTGCTGGGAGCACAGACGCAGCTTCACCTTAGCTCTGGAAAAGCACTTTGGGTCTGTGCATAATAGTATGTTTTGGAAAGTTCCAGCGCCCCTTGGTGCATAGCAGGATAGGTAGCAGGGAATGGGTGGGAGCTGGGCAGCTGTCCTGACAACTCCCACAGCTGGGAGAAGCAGAAGGCTCGAAATCATATTTAGTGTACATTTTCAGTAAGATCAGAAACTAAACACCTAAGCTGAGTATTTGTGGATTCGTTTGTTAAAGGATAGCTGTGCCCTGCAGTATCTCCAGGGGACATTCTATGTTTTGCACTCGAAGAAGTGTGAGAAATGCTTTAGACGTAAGTTTAAAGACAGTAGTTTATGGACTGAGGAGGCCAATGTACACGCAGCGTAAACAACACCGGCATGCACTGCAAGTGCACGGTGCCATTCCTTCCGCCCTTGACAAACAGATCAGACCAGGGAGGAAGCACCCAGTCTGAACTGAACACACAGTAGAAGGGGAAGTGACAGCTGCTACAGTGTCCCTGTCCTAAGGGCACTTTCTCACACTTCACTCTCCAGGTAGTCCATGTCGGCGTGGTTTCAACATCAGCTTCTCTGAAAGCAGAGTCAGCTATGTGTGCAAAAACGGGTGTCCCTGGTTTAGAGCCTTGTGCCATTTCAGAGCACACCATGGCCTCCGCCCATTTTTGAATAAACACATCTTAAGCATGCACACCCAGGCTGGTCCTGGGACGCAGAGATGGAAGGCCAGCCTCTTCCTGGAGATTCACACCTAACACCAGGTGACACATACGGTCCTTGGAGCAGAGTTGTCTTAAATGTGTGTCCCTGTGAGGAAGGGTGTCCCAAAGAGTCACTTAAGAAATACACACATCCAGCCCTCTCCTGGGGCAGGCCGACGTCTGAAGGGAGCTCTTTCTAGAGAGGCCTCCATATCGGAACCGTTGGGTCAGACACACATCTTTGCAATTCTCATGCCATTTCATCACAAAAATGGGTCCCACTCCAATCCCGGACACCTTGAAGCTATAAATCACAGCCAAGGCTTGATGAATTCTCTCGCTCTGCCTCTCTGTAGCAGGGAGCACAGATCTTCCAGAAAGGCCCCACCCCTGTCTTCTCACAGACCTTCCCTCAGATTCCTTGAGCCCGAGCTTGGTGAAGTGCAGTTAGCAACCCCTGGTGTCACCACTGCGCCACCAGGGCCGTGCACATCGTTAGCAGAATCACACATTCTTAAGGGAAGGGTTGATGGACTTGGAAACCGGTGGCGGGATTGGGGGGATGGGGCTTGAGTAGGTGAGAACACTAGAATGTCATCCTGGGAGAGAGACTCTCGCGATATGTGTACATTGAGTGCTCTGGCTGCCACACATTAAACAAGGTACTAAGGGTGCTGTCGGTGAGCATTGAGCTGCTAACCCCAAGGTCAGTGGTTCAAACCCAGCGGCCACTCCTCGGGGGCAAGATGGAGCTGTCAGCCCCATAAAGACTCGTTCCCTCTCCCACACCTTACAGTGTGTGCCCGTGGGCTGGGTTTGCTGTTAGTAGAGCAGTTTCAGGTGCCGGCCGAGGAGAGTTCGGCAAGGACCACATCTATACCTCAGTAAGGAACTGGTGTGATAATTGTGAGCAGTTTATTGTTGTTGAAAGGATTTAACAAAGGATTTATTTAACAATAAAATTTGCCTATCAGAATAGTGCTCTTAACCAATTTCAGGAATCTACACATAACCTCTTCTCTGGGGAATGGACAACAGGCAAGTGAGTGAAGGGACACATTGGACAGTGTACGATATGAAAAAGTAATAACAATTTGTGAATTATTAAGAGTTTGTGGGGGGAGGGGGACTGAGGGGAGGAAAGGGAAATATGGGGAGGTGGTACTGGGGTCCTAAGTGGAGGGAGGGAGTTTTAAGAGTGATGATGGCAACAAGTGTGCAAATGTGGCCTGCAAACAATTGATGTATGGATGGATGGATGTTGGGAGTTATGAGTCCCCAATAAAACAATTCATAAGGGGGCGGGAGCTTATACCAAGGGCTCAAGTAGACAATATTTGGAAATGAATATGGCAACATGTGTGCAAATGTACTTGATACAGCTGATGTATTGAATGTTATAAGAGCAATAGACTCATTTGGGGGGGGGGGAAGAATAGTGCTCTTAAAATGCTGGGGAATGACTTTGGGGGTCAGGAGAGAGATGGGGGCCCACAGGGTCGGTCAGATGAGATGATGATGCGCCCGAGCATTTTAGAAGTGGCTTTGGCAAGTCCGAGTAGCTGGCCGTTCGTGGCTGCGGCCGACGTGGGAGCCTGGGAGCTGCTGCTCAGGCCGTCCACATGGACAGCCTTTCACTGCGGTGAGGGCTAAGCCACCCCCTTCAGAAAAGTGGGGACGTTCCACACTGTAAGGCACTTTGCCACAAACTTCCTGAAGCTCCGTCGTTGAAGGAGACTCGATTCTCATTGTAGTCTCGGGGCTGTCTGAGAAAAGCTCGGGCGACTGGTGGACTGGGGAGGTTGATCAGGTATACTGTGAGTACTCACTGAAGCCACAGAAGGGCTCCTGCTGTGTGGATGTCCGGAGAAGCTTCAAAGCGCTGCCCTTGCTACAGGTTATTCCGCTTAGGGGCCTCCAGGGCAGAGCAGCATTGGTGTTTTCTCCTTTTGATGTTTATCTTACCCCCCACCTCACCCCCACCCCGCGACTATTGCTGTGGGTTACTTTAGTGAGAGTCATGTGGCGTGCTGCCCAGGCACGGCCCAGCCCTGGGACCCCGCCGGTCCTTCTCGATACACCCCCACCGGCAGCTTCCCCGCCTGGCTGGCACTGTGGCCCCGTCCCGCACCTGCTTTTCTCAGGGTTGCTTTCAGGACCGCTCACTGGTGATGCACGCCCGGAAGCAGCTGGGGTGGTGCGTCCTGGAGGCTGTCAGCCCGGATCGGTCGTGACTGAGGATGGTGACACAGGAACTGTGCCGGGCCCATCTCCTTGCCTCGCGCTCGCGCTCTCTCTCTCTCCCTCCCCCTGTTTTGCGGTGCCAATGCCTAGGGGGCAAACAGGAAGAGGAGGCAGTGATGATAATTGAAAAGGAAGCGTTGGGGCAGGAAGGCAAAGGGCAGTGAAAAGAGACCATTGCAGAGAGCATTGGCCGTCCGAGGGAGAGAGACCGTGAGTGGGAACTGGGTGAGGAGAAGAGCGCATGCGCCACGGGACTCCGAGTCGAGAAACAAGACGGCCGGGGAGGAGAGGCCAATGGCCAGCCAGTATGGGTTGTTGTTACCGAACTCTTCTTAAATTGGTTTTATTGACACATGCATTACATTATGCAATTGAATTGTTTCACCTGTCAAGATTTGTGCAATCACCAGAGTGAATCTTAGAACTTTTCCTTCTCGTGACTCCTTGTTGTTAACTCCCCATTTCCCCGCATCACCCCCTGCCCCTACCTCAGAAGAAAAGGGTGTTAGCTGGGGTATATTAGGGAAATAAATTCATAAGCAGGCATATGTATATAAGAGGTTTTGCGCTGAGCCCCAGTGGCGTAAGTGGTTGAGTGCGGGACTGCGGCCCACGGGCTTGGCGGTTCAAATCCAGCGGCAGCTCTCAAGAGCAGCACTGGGTGGCTCCCACGACCACCAGAGGGCAGTGAGGCCCACAAAAAAAAAGCAAAAAAAAGAAAAAGAAAGAGGTTTATATACTACAAGAACAATTTACATTAAGAAAACACCCCAACCTAGTCCCGTCCAAAGTCATAAGTCAGATATGAGCCCATATGTCCGGCAGCAATCTATAAAGTCCTCCCAGACTCACAAAACATATGCAGTGATGCTGAATGCAGGAAGATCACAGGCCGGTGGGTAGAAAGCCAGTGGTGTTGTGAGCATCTCAGCACTGGCAGGGGTCTCCACGTGGCTTCTCTAGGTCCAGGTTTGGGGCCACATCAGGGTAGGTCCATGTGGCTTCTCCTCAGGGATGTCTCGCAGGGAGCCATCCTTGTCAGTCGCATGTCTCCAAAGTAGTGATCAGAGAGACAGTGTCTCCTGCCTCCAAGAAGGAATTACCACATTTCCCAGAATTCTCAGAAGGCCATGTCCACACAGCCATTTCATTGGCTATCTTCAGATTGACAGGCTAGACCCCTCCCCTACACTTAATTCTCAAATTGACACCAGATTAGGTGACTGCCACACTCAGAGACTAGTGAAGTGTGAGGTGAGCTTTGAAGAGGCTGGAGCAAGTGTGAGGCTGAGGACGCAGCCCAGGCGCAGAGATGGAAGACGTAGAAGGAAAGAGCCAGTCATGGCTGGGCAAAGGAGTCCAGGTTTGAACAGCCTCCCTGGGGTTGAAGGCAGCCTGCCGGTCAGACGAGTCGTCACGTTGAGTGGCGCTGGATCACGCGGGTGAGTTAGCACATGCGTTCTCTCGTTTTCTAGCAGCGCACTCACTCAGGTGAGAGAGTTGAGGAAAGAAGCTGACCTTTCTCTGCCCCGGTGGTTCCGTGTCAGACCTGCTTAGAGATTCCCCTGTGGCACTCAGCCACGGTCACGGAGAGGGAACACTGGCACAGCAGGGGTTTTGCCAAAGTAAGAAGCACGGTTTCTGAATGTCCTTGGAACCCAGTTCATTTTACTCTGCCTCTCTTTTACCAGGTAGCTTTGAAGTACTGCCAGCAATATGGCAGCAACAAAGTACGAGTGATAACACTGGTGACGAATCGCGGGAAAGGCGGAGCTGTTAGGACGGTAATACATGTTTTGACCATTGTTGCCTAAAAAACAAGGGCCCTGAATCACCTCTTTTGTAGACTGTGAGACATATACGAGGGGGTCCCCAAAGTACAGTAGATTTCATCTTCAAAGCTATGTGTTCAAAGTTTTTTACAAAACAACATTATCACCTTCAACGGACTCTCCATTACACTTAATTAATTCATTTGTAAATCTGCAATTCCATTCTTGGAAGCGTTTTTATGAACTCATCGGTTTGGATGGCTAACAGCACCTCCCTTGCTTTTTCTTCACCTCTTCTACTTCGTAAAGTCACTGCCCTTTGATATCCCTCTCTATTTGCAGAAATAAAAAGTTGCATGGAGTGAGGTCAGGGGAGTTAGGTGCGTGGGGCAAGAAAGGTGTGCTGTGTTGGGTTTTGTTGTTGATCTTGTTGTTGTTGCCCAAAACTGGCAAACTGAGATGACTGCATGAGCAGATGCCTTTTGGTGGTGGCAAAACCAGTCCCCAGTCTGTCACAAATCAGGCCTTTTTTGTTGATTTCTGTTATGCTTTTTAGAACTTCTAAATAGATAGCTTGATCAATAATCTGACCTGGTAGTAGGAACTCCAATTGCACTATGAGTTGGCATTTTTGTCTGGGAAGTTGACGGACACCCAGAACAAAGTATGTCATTGATTGACATTTCATCATTTTTTGAAAAGAGCAAACCACTCGTACACTGAGTTTTTCCCCATAGTGTTGCCCTTGTAAGCTGTGTTTAACATCACAGCAGTTTCTGTGGCATTTTTCCCGAGCAAGAAACAAAATTTTATAACCACATACCATTCTCTTGAATCAGCCATCACAATAAACCAGGTTCAAACAAAACTGCTTTTACAAAAAAATCGACTGTGACCAGAGAGAACCTTCCCAGGCGATGCCACTGGGTGCACTAACTCAGAGTGAGTTGCTCAATACTTGCCTACCAGGAAAAATGCATGCACTCTACCCAGCACAAAACTGTTTTGGAGGGAAAGATGCCACAGTTAGCTAGTCATCCTACAGTTAGCTAGTCAGGTATCTGCATTTCAAATGATTGCAGATATTTTGAATAATCATATATATACACATATATACAATATGTATGTAGCTGAAATCTTCAGCTATGTGTATATATGTATGATGTACTAGGCTAATACATTCATGTGGAAAATATACTCAGGTATATCTTTTTTCTTTTTTTTAATGCTTCATGAATTTTTGTGTCATCCATGCACAACAGCCCGGCTAATCTCTGTACCATTCCAATTTTTTAGTATCTGCTACCAAAGCGAGCATACTCATGTGTATCTTAATCGCATATTTAAAATGTTACCACCTACCTATATGTGTCTTTAATTTGAGACAACTTTAATAAGGTGATATTCTTGCAACATATGAAAAGCTTCTGTTTTTTCAATTTTTCCTATGTGAAGGCACAGTGCTAAGCATGACCTTGAGATTTAAGATGAATCTGAGAAGTGTCAACCCCAATGAAATTTGCAGTCTCGAGGAACAGATAAAGCGTGCGACTAAAGAGAGTGGCCCTGCTTAGGAGAGGGCAGTGAAGAACTCACTAGACACTGTGGCTCAGCCTACGGAGTTTGTACAGAATGATGGCACCCTACTCAGCCTGGGACACCCAAGCAAGACTTCCTAGAGGAGAACAATGCTGAACTGAGTCTTCAAAGAGAATAGGAATTACCCAGGCAAATGATGTGCAGAGGTTGACAGGGGAGGAACGAGAGCAAAGGCCCAGGGTTCTGAAAGAAAGAGCTCTGGTGCCAAGACGGCCATTGGCTTGTCTTGAGCCATAAGGCTGCAGGTTAGAGCCTCAGAAACCCCAACGGCTGGTTCTGCCCTCTCCTATAGGGGTACTCTGAGTCAGGTTCAACGCGATGGCATTTCGGGGTTGGGTTGGGTTTGGGGTATATACTTAGTGGAGTTTAAGCTTTGCTGAGTTGAGGAACCAAGCAGTGGTAGCCTGAAGAGCTTGAGGGAGAGAGAAAGTGATGACATTTTTGAGGCATCAAGTTCATCTAATAACAGTTCACACCATATCGTTGGCTTAAATCTCAATAGAGTACAGAGAAAGAGAAGAGCCAGGAGCCAAGCTTGGGAGGAATTCAGTGGGGTGGGCGGGGAGGGGGGGGGGCACAGGCGGAATCGTAGAACAGGTAGTCTAAGCGGATGAACTGGGGGTTGTGTCAACGAGAAAAGAAAGCTGCTAGCTCACACAGGCTCCCTTTCAAGGAACGTGGCCGTGCAGCCCAGGTGGGAGATGAAAGCATGGGACGGGAGCAGGCTCCAGAGAAACCCTCTCTCCTCTAACTGGGAGGCTTAAGCCAGTTGGGAGGCCCAAGGCAGTTCCCAGGAGTAACTAAACAATAGCCTTCGTCCCACCTTTGCCACGTATCACTAAACATAGTGTAGCTATGCCTCAGTTGCTATTTCAACATCACAGCTCCAGGTTTTGTACTTTGAAATGCTTTCTCTTTCTGAAACTCCATGTGTGTTTTTCACAGTTCTGTTTTGTTCTTCACATTCTAACGGGCATGATAAAAAAAAAAGACAAACTAACTAATGGGCTTGCTAGACCATAGAATACATGCTCAGATTTCTGTCTGTGTTTGTATGTGTATTACCTCCATGCCCTGGTTTGTGTCACCAAAACTATAGCTTACGGCCCCAAACTTGCACTTAAACAGTGAATTCACTAAAAGTTAATATGCAGCTGATTTTTGTGTCGGGTGCAAGAGGGATCTTTTTTAAAGTTCATGGAAGATGCATATTATGGAACGAAAAATGGATTTTGACATTCTTTACACCAGAATAAGACTCATGCTGACTTGTAGCAAATCAGAACAGGGCCTAGTTTGTGGAACTAAAAAGGATAATAAATCCATTTGAAAAGAGTACCCTCCCAGAACAATGTGAAGTCTGCTACAGTCGAAGCAAGAACGAACCTCACATCTACAGTGAGGCTTGGGTGGAAGAAAAATGAAATAAATCACTGATGCTTTATGAAAAGCGTATGGGGACCGTGACCCCAGGCAACCAGCTATGCCCGCTGGGATAGCTCTCATTTTAAGAGGGGCCAGGACAAGACGATGGTGGGCAAACCACCTGCCTCAGTTTATGAGGAAACAGCCTTGTCCATGAGCAAACGAAAGAGGTCCCACGATGACCTGCAGAATCAGTGGCCAGCAGCACAGACTGGTCATCTGACCAGGCTTCCCAATTCCAGCCAAGTAATTAGAGGTGAGCAACCTCTCAACTAGTTGAGTGCCAAAACAGTTACCCCCAGGTCAGTGGCACACAAGATGAGAGCTTCCATGGTGATTTTAAACAACCGGACTGGAGGTCCAAAGGCATTGCTTGGAAGAATGGTTAAACCAGAGGTGAAGCCTGATTACCCATAGAATCCCAAAAGCCAAAGTGCAGGCTTTGATGACCAAGGGTTGGAAGTGGTCCCGCCCAAGCGAGAGCAGACGTCTGGGTCAGTGTTTGGGATGCTCAAGATAGTTCGCTTGTTGGCTTTCTGGAGGGCTGAAGAATGAAAACGTCTCCTCTTGAGCATCTTCTGAGACAATCAGCCACAGCTGTCGCAGAACCCCACCCAGGGAAAGCTCCCCCATCAAGCCTCCCCACCACACTAAGAGTTCCTCTCCTCAGAAAGGGACAGACTCGAGAGAAATCAGCCCTGACTCGACTCCTTTGGGTTCTTTCTGTTTCATAATCTTAAAAGCTCTTCAAAGAGCACCTGTTTGTCTTCAGTTAATAATATCAAAAGGACTGCTCAGACTTGGTTAAACTCCCAGGACTGGGTGATTTGAGGATGGACGTAATAACTGGTTTCATGACTTAAGAAAAGTGACCTTACCTGGTGACTTAAGTGGAGCATATGTTGAAAGTCAAAGCTTGTACTTTTTTTTTTTTCATTCCACTTCTCCATGAGCTTTTTGAAGATCTCACATATGCTTACTCCAGCCAGACTTTGCACAAAAGGACAGTAAGTTCAACGTCGAGTGTTAAAATGTTGCTAAGCATTTGGAGACCTCAGAGGACAAAAGAGTGTTTGCCTATATTTTCACTTCCTAAATTTTATTGAGTCTATATTTTTTTGTTTGGCATCAGTTTAAAGTATTTTTCAACTGAACAGCCAGAAAGTTCTTTGATGTTTTTCATAGCTGCAAGGGAGCTTCAAAGCGTTCATGGAACAGTTCCATTATCTGTGTCTACATTTTCCCTCCACATTGTGAAGCCTTCTCATGTGTGCTCTCACTCTGTGTCCCTGTTGCCTATGTATTTCTTTGTGGGATTTGCTTAGTCTGCCCCTGAACTGCTCTCTATCTGCTGCCCTGAATAGACCCCAACCCTCCTCAAGCATCATGACACTTATGCAATGTATATATAACTAGTATGCTGTCAATATTTCATGTTTTACGTGACTTATACAGAATATTAAATTTGTCCAAATACATTTTACTATTTTCCAAAGCATTAGTAGTGTGACCTTACAACATTGGAAATCATGAAATAATTGACAAATACGGAAGGTCTCATCGATATATTTCGTTTTTAGCAAACCCTGCTTTCCTTTTGCCATTTTTTTCCCCATTATTTCGCTCTTAGGGATTTTCAATGAAACGGGATAAAATAAAGGTCATTGAACAACTCCTTCATTGTAAGCTACTTTCTTGTACCTGTAATTATTAAAAACAGGGGATGTTCAGTGCTCGAGGAAGAAAGATCCTTATGGCGGACGCAGATGGCGCCACAAAGTTTGCAGACATTGAGAAGTTAGAAAAGGGACTGGATGATCTACAGCCTTGGCCCGTGAGTATACAAGCAGAATCCACGGCAGGAGACCTGGAGCCAAAGAGAATGTACCTAAAAGCTAAAACAAGATTTCTTTTGGTGAGATCTCTGCCCACGTGGCACAGCCCACAGAAGAGCTCGGCCTTCGGTTCTAAACCGGGGTGGTGATGGTGGAGATTGACTTGAGAGTCGCTTATTCCGGATTCTCCCTGGATGGTGTGCAATCTGCCATTGTTTTGCTACTGTGTATATTCAGTGAAGGCTTTCATTTGAAAGCACACACTTCTAGGTAAAGATGGTAAATGAAAGTGAATCACAGAATATGGCTTTTGATGAATCTTATTTAAAAAAAAAAAAGTTGCGTGTTCTGTTTCGTTTTTATCAGGCGGCCGCAGATCTTTATTTGGCAAAATTCCATTTTGTTTGTCAGCATGGCAGTTAAAATAGCAGTGTGTGGAACAGTGAGATGCCAAGGTCGCCCACAGTTTGTAGGATAAATGTGTACAGAATTTAAGGGCTCCCCTCTCTTGACCATGAACAACTACCAGCTCAAATCATATTAGATACAGGCACGTTCTCCAAATCACGGCTTTGCTTCAGATCTTTGATGCTGTCCTTCTCCACACGTGGCCTCTGTAAAGTCTCCCTGAAAGGTGACCTTGCCCTCCTGTTACTAAAACACCGGCAAGAGAATTTTTCATCTTTTTCTTTTGCGTAGAACCTCTGTATTTCTTCAGATCCATTTCCAAAGCCCTGAGGCTGTCCTGTCTGCTCTTCCCCCGGATCTTTGCTCAGGAGACTGGCCAAGGTCGCTGTCTGTAGTCTCTGTGTCTGTTTCCTCTGGCACTCTTCCCCTCTTTTTCCATTTCTTCTCTTCCGTGTCCCCAGCTCTCCCAGGTGTGGCACTGGCTCATTTGAGTATTTCTCTGGGTGATCTTAGCACATTTAGTTGTAAGACTGTTGTGGAAACCTCTCCTCTCACCTTTGTGCTGCTCTCAGCAGCCCCGGACACCTGTTCCCAGTCCTCAGTGGGGAAGGAGCAGGCCGAGATCATGGTTATGTCCAGTAAAAACTCTGGATGATTGGATTGTGAATCTCTGCTTGAATTTTCTTGTTTTGCCTTTTTTAAATAATGAACCATTTATGTTACCTTAAAAAAAAATTTTTTTTGGCATCGCTGCCCCCTGGTGGTGATGGGAGCTACCCTGCTCCTGAAAGCCGCCACTGGATTTGAACCACCAAGCACGAGGGCCGCAGTCCCGCACTCAACCACTTATGCCACCGGGGCTCAGCCCTGACTTTTTTTCTTTTTTTTTATAAATCATTTTATTGGGTACTCCTACAATTCTTGTCACAATCCACACATCCATCCATTGTATGTCAATGCATCTGACTTTTTTAAAAAAAACTGATTTCTAAATTGATTCAGCTATGTATCAAGTGTGGCGCCACTTTGCATTTCCCGTGCAGTATGTTGGTCTTGGAAGCATTTTATTGGCATAGAATTCACATACCCTACACTTCAGTAGTTCAGTCCCATCATAAGAGGGGGGCAGTCCACACTACGATCAGTGTGTGAACATTGTCTCCATTCCTGCCCACTGTGTTACAGCTCCCCACCTCACACCCCACACCCCACCCCAATCTCCTGTGCCATACCCCCAGAGAACTAGTAGCTTAGTTTGCATTATGTTTCTTAATTTTCTATGTGACTTGATCCAGGTTCAAATCCAGTGTGACCCAAATCCAGGCCACCACACAGTTGGTTATCCATCAACGCCATGTTCTAATCTGTGATGTGTGGAGAATGATCATTCTGAGGTGACAATTAAAAAAAGAACACAAGTCAAATGCTTAGCAAATATTCAACGCCCACTAGCCAAAATATCTAATTAACATTCACCTATGTGATTTTCTCCATCAGAGCTATTTCTGGTATTACATTTTAGGGCTGTTAAATGGAGATTGGAGTTCTTCTAGTCTGTTCCTTCCCTTAGATCAGTGATTCCCAAAGTGGGCGCCATTGCCCTCTGGTGGGCACTGCAGCAATCCAGGGGGGCAGTGATGGCCACAGGTACATTTGGGGGTAATGAATAACTGTAAGGGGCTGAGCCCCGGTGGCGTAGTGGTTGTGCGTGGGACTGCGGCCCACTGGGACGGAGGTTCAATTCCAGCAGTGGGGCTGGGCCTCCTACTCCCACCACCGAGAACAGTGATGCCCCCCCCCCCCAAAAAAAAAAGAGAATAACTGTAAGGAGGTGGTGAAAGGATAAAAGAAAGAAGAGAAGATTTAGAAAAATTGATATATGTATTCCGCGCATAGCGCTTAATTTTTCTTTGAACAACGTACTGGACGTTGGCTCGGTTCCCACATGCTCCCTCACTTGCACTGAGGTATGTGCAATCGCGCACTGCTGCTGTTCATGTGGTGCCCCTGTACTGCCGTTCCAGAACACGTGAGCACCACGAGCATTGCTGCGGGCACCTGCCACTCGGGCCATTGGTCGATCGCAACACCAAAGCCCCAGCAGAGTTTGGAGCACTATGAATCAGGAGATTTCCCTTAACTATTACGTGTAATATAACTCTGTTAGATTGTTGTGATATTGTGACAAGTTAAAGTTAACTAACAAATAGTGGACTATAATTGGTGAGCATTATTTATTTATTTTGTTATAATTATATATGCTTTATAATTAATAATTTAAAAAATTAATTTCCTGGGGGCGCTAAGTAATATTTTTTTCTGGAAAGGGGACGGTAGGCCAAATAAGTTTGGGAACCACGGCCTTAGATGAACAAAGAGTAGGAAAAGGAGATTCTGAGTAAGTTCTATCTGAAGGTAATATAGTTATTAATTCATTCCTTTTAAAAGTTATCTGTCATAGTAACTTGAATACTCCTTTTTTAAATCCATAAGATAGTCAACTCTATTGGTTAAAAGAAAGAGGGTTCAAAGCAAGAGAGTCCATTTCTCCAAGCATTTCCTCATATGGGCTATTTTTAAATAAGACTATTCTTTATTTCTGATGAACAACAAAACTGATTTATAAGCTATTTAGGTTGGTTCCTCTTGATACTAAGATCAGTATCTGGGATTTAGTTCTTCCATTAGAATTGTGCAGGTAGACAAAACTCTTTAAAGCTCTAGGGACTTAATGCTTAGGGACTGGGGAATGAGAATTTAAATGAAAGCTTTTTTTTTTTTAATCTTTTGCTGAGTGATGGTGGGTTGAGAGTTAAGCTTATTTGCCATAAACTGCTTAAACTCTCAATATGGTTCTTTATGGAAAGTACTGAAACGACTTTCTCCCTTCCTGTGCAAGCTACTTTTGCCAGAAATAAAAGGAAAACTGATTCTTTCTACTAAACAGTAGGCAAAGCATCTTAACAGATAATTTCCCAAAGAAAATTCAGATGACTAATAGTCTCAGTTTCTTTGCCTTCTTATTTTTAAAGAAAGGTAATTTATATGTGGTAATATAATTATCAAAAAGCACACAAGTGCACTGCCATCACATCTATTTCAACTGAGAGTGACCCCTGTACACATGGCAAATTAACAAATTTAAAATGAGAAAAATTAAAACTGGCAAAGATTTGGTGGCTCGATCACACACCCAAAGAAAACAGCTTTTTTAAGATCAAATTGACTATATATTAAAACTTTGCAGCTGTGGATTAAAAGTCACACTTCTGCTTCTAGGGCTTCTCTAAGGAAAGGAATCCAAAATCTAGATCTTTAAAGATCTTCTCTTGATGACATGGAATGTGGTCATGTTTTGGTGCGTGGTTAGGCCCGGGCATGACACAGTACCCACCAGTGTGACTTCCAGCGAGAAGATAAATATATGTGTATATGTATATTGGGGGGGAGGCATCACTGCCCTGGTGGGAGTAGGAAGCCCAGCCTTGCTCCTGGAGAGCTACTGCTGAATTTGAACCGCCAACCCTGTGGACCTCAGTCCCACACACAACCACTATGCCACTGGGGCTCAGCCCAGCATATTTTTTTTTTATGGATACAATTTTTAACTTGTTTATGATGAATTAGGTAAAGACTTAACGGATCATTGTTTTACATCCAGTGATTCATAAGCATTTTATTTCAACCCATTCTTTACAGTCCCTCAACATGGGGACTTCCTCCCGATAGGGTTGTTGGGGGGTGGGGGGGGAGGTTCATTTTGTTTTTTTCCCCTCCCTTTTCCCCATCTTCTGAACTTTGTCCTTTGGTAAATGCTGCAGTTTGATCTTAAACAGAGGTCAAGTTTAGCTCTGGACTTGAAGGATAAGAAGCACAGTCCTTGGGGTCCTCAGGACTCAAGCCTGGTCTCTTACGATTTTGAGTTCCGTTCCACATTTTTCTCCATCTTCTTCAGAATCTTTTCTTGTGATCCTTTGAAGAGCGGTTATTAGTGGTAGCTGGGCACCATCACAGTCTTCTGATCTCAGGATTGTGGAGTTTACATGGTTCATTAGTCCACTGGACGAAATGTCTTGGCACTTTGACCATTCTTCTTTCTTCTGGTAGAGGTCAATGGTTGCACCTTCAATGACCACTCAAAAACATTTCAGACCCTAGTCCCTACTCAGCATGTCAGGGTGTGGAGCATCGTCTTTATGCCAGTTGACCTTCATGTCCCGAAAGACCCTGGTCCTGATCCCCCAGCCCCCATAGCGTGTTCCTTCAAAGTGTTTGGTTTTGTACAAGGATTTTTCATAACTCCCTACACTACAATATTGACTGACATATCTGCAACTAAAGTAACTATTTTTTTCACAACTATTTTATTGGGAGTTAATACAGATTACATTCCACAGTTCAGTCCCAACAAGCAGTATTGTACAATTGCTACCACAATCAATTTTATTTTTAAGACAAATTAAGGTATCCTACAGTGTTCTATTGTTTTTACCACCTAGTTTAGTTGGCGACTGAGCCATATTTATACATAAAAGTACTTTGTTTTTTTCATGGTCTCATAGCTAGTCCGATTTAGATGTACATGCAGTGTAGGTTTGATTTTACAAGCAGTGTAAAATGATTATCCCTGTTTGATAGTCATTTCACATATATACAGATAAATAGGTTGGAAGAATTCAAAGTTGTAGAATTGCATTGAATTGGGGCTTTTTCCCCCCTTGTGATAACCATGCTCAAATTAATTTCTATGGAGTATTTCCTTAGAACATGGTAAAAGCTGGTAGGTCATAATTTTTGCTCTCAGTATAAGTGATGGTTTGTTTTGATTTTTGAACTCTGTTCACATCCTTTGCCCCTTTTTCAACTGGTTGTTCTTTTG
Organism: Nesogale talazaci; assembly: GCA_004026705.1. Classification (NCBI taxonomy): domain Eukaryota; kingdom Metazoa; phylum Chordata; class Mammalia; order Afrosoricida; family Tenrecidae; genus Nesogale; species Nesogale talazaci. The sequence goes on along the minus strand of PVJH01019332.1, from coordinate 17,373 downwards.
TCTATACTGTGCATTGCAAATGTCTTTTCCTGATTTGTCTTTTAATCTGGAATGCAGTTGGGTTTTATTGGGGTTTTTTTGGCCATATAAAGTGTATTTTTTAGGGCTGAGCCCCAGTGGCATAAATGGTTGAGAGCGGGACCGCGGCCCGCGGGGTTGGCAGTTCAAATCCAGCGGCAGCTCTCAGGAGCAGCGCTGAGGAGCTCCCACAACCACCAGAGGGCAGTGATGCCAAAAAAAAAACAAAAAAAATTATATTTTTAAATTTTATGACCCATTTGATCTCCATTTTCTTTTGGATTCCATGTACTTTGAGCCTTCCTTATTTAGATTTTTTGATGATGATGATGATGATGATTTTTGTTTAAATCTTTGATGTATTTGGATTATCTCACAGTATGAGGATTCGGTTCAACGCAATTTGATTTCCAAATGGCTACCAACCACCCCTACACCATCTATCAGCCGCTCATCATTTTTTCCCATTGGTACAAATGGCATTTGGTCACTTTTCATGTCCCTGACATGTTGAATGCACTTTTGACCTTTCCATTCTTCTTCATGGATTTATCTATTCATATTTTAGTTCTTTACTCTTAATTAATTACTTCAATTTTATATTTTTACATGCTTTGAAGTTCTTTCTCATCCTTGCCTCTTCTTTTTATTTTTCCATATTAACTCTAAAGCAGCTTCTCGAGTTACCTGTCAAGTTTTCTTGGTAGTTTTTTTTGTAGATTATCGTCGAGAACATTGACATGCTCACACCATCCTGGCGGTGTCGCATCTGTGAGGTCAGCAGTTCAAATCCACCAGCCGCTCTGCAGGGGAAAGATGAAGCTTTCGGCTCCCATGAAGATTTCATTGTTACCATTGTGCCTTTTCTGTTTTTCTTTCCCTTTGCACCATCCCTTAGATGGTTTTTATTCCAGCCTTGCCCTAGTAATTTGAAAGCTTATGTCTAAAATTTCCTTTTTAGAAATAATGCCATGTCCCATTATATTTTTGTTTATTGTTTGTACTCATGAGGCTAGTGTTCTGTTTATAAGAGGGTTTTGAAAAATTGGTGGAAAAAGTCGAATTAAAATCCAATGGATAGGGCTGAGCCCCGGTGGTGTAGTGGTTGTGCGCGGGCGGGACTGCGGCCCACTGGGATGGAGGATCAATTCCAGTTCCACGGAGCAAAGGCTGGGCCTCCTACTCCCACCACCTGAGGGCAGTGATGCCCCCCCCAAAAAAATCCGATGGATAGTCTCCACACATTTTGAAGTCCTGTAATGTATTCACTTTCTGCCCACCCATCTTTTTCAATTTTATTACTGTTTCATAATAACAGTTCAGTTGATATTCTCTGATTTTCAGGTGTACGTGTATGATCCCATATATATGATCTATAGAAAATTTTTCTGATATCACTGGCTTTTTTTTTCTTCTCTAATAAACTAAGTTGAGATTTGAATTTTAAAGTAGCATATTAAAATAATGTCCTGTTAGGGAGTACAAATGGGTTTTTAGAGGCTGACCATAATCTCATCTGCTCAGTAAACCTTTTGACAGTTTCTGAGTTTCTCAACAACGAAAAAATAGCTTCCCCAAAATGAAAAATTCACATTAAAAATACAAAAAATTTTATTAGTGATGTTTAAATACTGAAAAAACAAAAAAGGATTCTGTTTTTTTCTCAGGGTGGTATGGCTATCGCGTGTGGATCTCGGGCCCATTTGGAACAAGACTCCATTGCTCAGGTGAGGCGGCAGGAGTGGCCCCGGGCAGTGCAGAGCCCCCAGCGGCTCCACAGGAGAGAGATGAGGCTCTCTGCTCCTGTCCAGTGTTTCCGTCTCTCTCTCTCTCTCTCTCTCTCACACACACACACACACACACACACACACACACACAAATAGGGCTGTAGGGCTACTCTGAGTGTGCGCGCCTCAAACGGCACTGAGTCTGGTTGTCAGCGTGGACAAAGTATCCAATTACATCATGAAGGTATCATAAATACAGTGTAATTATCCAGGTAAGAATGTCTAGGCCAACAAAAGCACTAAATGAAAATAGAGTGTTATTATAAGTAAGCTCTCTTCTTTTTCTTTTGAGCATGAAGAAAAATGTCTACTTGATGAAGGAAAAAGAATGAGGAGGAAGCAGAGAGACTAGTCCGAATGCTGTTTTAATCTAGACCAAAAAGGGTTGGGACTTCCCGCTAGTGCTGGTGGCAGTAGGAAGGAACCGTGTTCGTGGGGCGTGTTAATGGTGCAGTCTTTTCACTTAGAATCTTCCTTTGTTGAAAATTCCAGATTCTTTCCCTAGAAAGCTTAGACCTAGCGTTGCCCCCAGTCCTGCATCAAAGGATCTATCCTAGAGTTGGTCCAGCCGGCCATCTGGTCACCTACCCGGAACCCGCCCAATGCCTGCTCTCTCCAGACTGAGTCAGCTGATCCACAGACTAGAAATGGGTAGGTGCCTCCTGCAGATGAGAGAGCGGTGGCTCGAGGGCCTTACCGTTGGTTTTCTTGGAGCTGAACCTCACAGACCTGTAGCTGTCTTGGAGAGAGCCAGCTCTAAGATGCAAGACGTGCGTCTTATACTTGCTGGTGAAGAGGCTCTGCAGCCTTCCACTTCTGAGCTGCTCTGGCTCTCTGGTAACGTGTCCCCTGCACGAGAGGAGCTTGCATAATGGTCCTTGGACAATAAAGGGGGTTGTTGTAAAATAGGCAATCAAGGTGGTTAACAGCAACCTCAATAGTTTCTTGAATAGTGTCCAGAAGATATGCTTCCTAAACACTGTCCTACATAGCGTCAGTTAAGCTTGTCATCTGTTTTCCTGCCCTCTGGTCGGCAGAGTCCGGGTGGCTCTGTCAGGTGGACAGGACACTGCTAACCACAGGACGATTGGCCATTCAAACCCATCAGCTGCTCTGTGGGAGAAAGATGAGGCCATCTGCTCCCACCAGGAGGCACCGCCCCCGACACCCTCTCTAGGGTCACTGTGAACTGAAAATCCCCTCGATGGGGCCGTGGGTTGGCTTTTGAGTTTGGTAAGCAAAATGTGACAGAGTACAAATAGAGTCCTATAAACATTTTTTAAATGAATTAGAATGGAATGCCATCAAATAGGTTCCAGCTCAGAGTAGGACCGGGTAGAACTGCTCCTGTAGGCTGCCAAAGCTGTGTCTCTACAGGAGTGAACGGCCTCCTGGTTCTCCCAAGGGCTAGCTGATGAAGGGAAGGGGATTCGAACAGCTTACCTTGTGGTTAGCTGTCCAATGAGTCGTCCACTGTGCCAGCAAGGCTCCAGGTGGAGTCCTGGAGCAACACTGTGGTCAGTATAACAGCAATGATGATGTTTGTGTTCCTGTTATGTTAATATGCTGTATATTCTTAAATGTATCCTTTCAAAACCATTCAAAAATAGAATCATTCAGTGCGTATTTGATGTCTTTAACCTTTCTCTACAGAATCATTAGATTACTTCTCAGGCTTAAATTTGATCCGAAGCCCTTGCAGTTTTACTTCATTTTGTCTCATCTCTGTGTCACTGCCTGCAAGGCAGGCTTCAGGGCCTCCTCTGACATCCATTGTGGTCACTTTTCTTTCCTGTCATCTTAGTGACCTTCTGCTTCCGAGATGATGTGTGGATGTCCTCCCACCACGCCTCTAATCTGCAGGCAGTCATGCCCAACGTGTCACACGTGTCTTTGATGTGGTCTCAGATGGGATATTCTCAAAGTCACATTTTGGCTCGTGTGGACTAGTTTTAATTTTCTCTAGTCTAAACTTAGATATGAGCGATTGATGTTCTGTTCCACAGCTGGCTCCTGATCTGGTTTTGGCTGATGATCTAAGCCTCTCCATCATCTCTTTGCACAAAATAACTAATCATTCCCATGTATTCCACCTGTCAGTGTCAATGTAGGTAGTCACTTAGGTTGTTGAATTTACAGTGAATAAGCCAGTGGTCTCGAAAAATTCCATCATGTGATCTCTGGTATGGTTTCCATAACTGAGCCCTTATTCTTTCTCTTTTTAAATAGACGCACTTCTTTACTCAAGGCTCTAATTTATTTTTGCCTGGACTCAGAGTCAGAAGCTCTCAACGAGGACAGCCTCTATCTCTTGGTAGTCTGTTCCTGACCTTTCTCTTTGGCCTCCTTCATTCTTTTGGCCAAAAGCTTGGCCTATCCTGCGGCCTCCTCCTGGTTTTCTGGGCGCGCTGCTTCTCCAGGGCGATGCGCCGCCGCATGTGCTGCAGGATGCGCGGAATCACTAGACGCTGAATCCTGGATGTTTTGGTCCTGGGTTTCTTGCCTTCTCTGTTTAGGGACTTTCTCACAACATACCGGCAGATCTCATATTCTTTGGAGAGATGGAAGAGTTTGCGGGTTCTGCTGGCTCTGGGGGCCCCAGACGACGAGGCACAGTTGTGTCCGTCTGTCCCGGGATCTCTTTCTCCCTGGTCTTTACAATCACCAAGTCGAGAATGCTCAGATGGGCATCAGCAACGCAGCCCCGGGCAGGTGTGCGCTTCCTCTCCCCGTTCTCCTGGGTCTGTAGCAGGAGCGTCCCTTACTCAGCTGTGGGTCAAGCTGTGCTTCATGGGGAGGCCTGGCTTGTCACTCCCACCGCGGATGCGGACAACTTTCATTGCTCAGCGCCTCCACGGCGACTTCCGTGGTCATTCGCTTCTCATAGAAGGTGCGTAGTTTGCGCTCATCGTCCACTTCAAGGGGTTTCTGGCAGCCAGTGGCTGGGATGAAGATGTTCAGCTTCATGGGGAAGCAGCTGATCGCCTCTGCGACGCCACGGACCAGAGACTCCCTCATTTTCTAACTGCTCATTCTTCCTCTTTATTTCCAGCTTTCTCATTCCAATCACCAGTAATTATCAGTGCCTCTTTGCACACTCGATCCATTTTAGAGCGAAGACTTTGATGCGATTCTTGGTTTCCTCATCGATGACTTTAGTGGTTGGTACACAGACGTGAGTAAACTCCAAAAACCAAACTCTCGGCCATTGAGTCGTGCTGACTCCTAACGACCCTGTGTGACTGGGGAGAGGTGCCCTGTGATCTCCCAAGGGTATAACTGTTGATGGGAGACAGAGGCCCGGTCTTTCTCCCAGATCCTCAAACAGAAGGTGAATTAATGGGTCCTCCTCACATGCATATGATCCTATCGCAGACCACATTGTATTTCAGAATAAATCTTGAACTTGTCTTTTTTGATAGTGAATACAAGTCAATTCCTTTTCAATTTCTCATTCCGGGTACAGTAAACCAAATGATTTTCCAATTCAGAATGGCCAATACCACTCCATTTCAACACTAAAGCCCGGTATACCTATCTTTATGGATTACGTTTCATTTTTGACAACTTCTCATTTTCCTGGAATTATACTTTCTGTGTTCCGATTACTAATAGCTATTTCTTCTCATGACTTCTGGGGAAGGCATTCCTTCATCAATAAATTAAAATCCCCAAGACTCCACTCCACCGGCGTCTATAAGAGGGATTCGCAGGCAGCTCTTCCCCGTTTGTATTTTGAGTGCCTTCCAACCCGAGGGGCTCTTCTCCCGGCACTGCCTCACCATGTTCCACAGCCATGCGGGAAGTAGGCAGAGGCTAACCCTTCAAAAATGATCCACCTCTCCTTCTTTCAACTCTTTTTTTCTGCTGAAAGCTCCACTGAACTCTGTCCACCTTCGGTGACCCTGCTGGTATTTACAGCAAACTGACGCATTCTGCAAGGGCCCTTGAAATTTGCATGTGTCATGCTTCGTTCTATGTGCCTAGCTCCTTAGTCATAGAAAATGTATAAAGATCTTCTATTATTTTCATATTAGCCAAAGTGGGAAAACTCGTAATTACTAGGGCAATTGATGGCGTATTATTTTTATGTTTTAAATGTTTTCAGTGTGTCATGAGTGATAAAATTTTATTTATTCTGTTGCTAATAAAACTAATCACTAATAACACCTGTGAAACCTCACATTGCGTGAAATAGAAATGTTGAGGAGCGTAAACATTGCAATCTGTCTGATCCGACCTTCAGTCTTATGTAACCATTGAGGAAGGGTCTCGTTTGTTGCAGACTCCTCGGAGTGTCACATTTCTGGACCTGAACTCAGCTGATACTCTGCTGTCCCTATTCTATCCATAGTTCTGTCCACTCATTTCAAACTTCAGCTCCCAATCTTAGGGTTTTGTCTCTTTCAACGCAGTCTGATGACCGACAGCATTTTGAACCTGAAATGTATGTGGGGCATGAGACAGGTGAATAACGAAAATGTTCTTGCTCGGGTAAGCCACGGAAATCCACGTCCAGCTGCCTCTCCCGGTGGAGTGATTTTTCCTCTCTGACTCAGCCTCCAGGACATCACTTGCTGCCGGCCTCGTGCCCTGCTCTGTGTCGGGTCTGGGGGCTGCTCACTGTCCCTTCGGGGGCGTGGCGGGTGAAGCTAGTGGACAGTGATGTCCAGGTGTACAGTCTGCTCCGTCACATAGGAAAGCGCAGTTCTCTGCAAGCTGTTGTCAATGTCTGTTTCACAGGTAACTGGGAAAGTCATGTATATTTTGTCTTTGTTTTCAGCGTTCTTACTTCCGTACGCTGCTCATGTACGGCTTCCACTTTCTGGTGTGGTTCCTTTGTGTCAAAGGAATCAGGGACACGCAGTGTGGGTTCAAATTATTCACCCGAGAAGCAGCTGTACGGACCTTCTCGGCTCTGCACATTGAACGATGGTAGGTTCCTGATGGGGATGTGTCTGGGGAGACCTCTCACACAGCTGTGAGGCCAGGGAGCGAAGGGCAGCCTCATGTTCTGCGGGCATCTAGGATAAAACAATGGGCTCTTTGTTGTGTGAGCGCACCCTTAACACGCACCCTTACGTGCTTACTGAGTTTTATCTCCTTAGAAAAGATTCAAACTCCGCATCTGGTTTTAGATTGTGGACAATACAGATGGGGAGTGTCTGAAGACATCTTCCTCCATAGGCTGCCCCCTCCGCCCCACCCCTCACTGAAGAAACAGAGAAGGCTCAGGTGTAACAATGCATATTAAATGGGTGTCCATTTTTTCCCTTCTGTAAGCAAAGGTCTGCCTCCTAAAAGCCAATCCTTCCATCTCTGTGTCTCCTTTTCCTTCTCAAGAACCTAATCCTGTTCGTGTCTTTTCTCCACATATGGACTCGTCCCCATCAGTTAGTAAAACAAGTTTGAATTTCCTTTCTCCCACCCCTTGAGCTCTCCCCCGCTCTCCGCTTCCGTCTACCTCTCCCACCCCTCTTTCAACCACAGCCGGCGCGCTCTCGTTCTCGATAGTGGCATCAGTAGGAGGCAGAGACCTGGGAGACGGCCCTGCTCTCTGTCCCATCGTCACCAGGAATTTCATGGTCCTCCCCTTCTCGCCCTCTCCTCCACCGCCCTGGCACTTCTCATTGCCCAGACCACCACCCTTTTTTACAATGGGAACGTGATCGATCATGTTTACCTCCTCTGCTTAATGTAATTGGTCAGTTTCAAGTTAAAAGCAAACAGACTTGAAAGCGGCCGGTTGCATTGAACCTCTCCTGCGTCACAGGAGCCTGGAGGCTTAGTGGGTTACAGAGGAGTGAGAAGCGTCATTGCTGCTCCCAAAAGCCGGCTGGTGGAGGGGTTGGCCCCAAGGTCAGCGGTGCAGAACCGCCAGCCGCTCAGCGGGAGACAGAGGAGGTACACTAGAGGACGCCCTCATGTACGCCCCCAAGGAGGGACAGTCTCCCAGTGACCCTGCAGAGCGAGGAGAATTGCCCCTGTGCGTTTCCAAGACTGGAGCTGTTTCGGAGAGTACAAAGCTCCCAGCCTGGTCTTTCTCTGAGGTGCGACTGGTGATTTGGAGCAGCTCAACACGTAACCACTGCGCCACCAGGGCGTCTTTTGTATAAGTAAATTCAATAGCCACACAGTTATTCATATTAGGGTAAGTTAGCATCTTAGCATTTTTTTTTAATGTATTGCATTGGAATTGTAGCCATGAAGAGCTGGTCATTAAGGACCGTGAAAATGATCTTGGGACATAGCAGTTAACAGGGTGATTTGGCCGTCTTTTTATTGCTGAAAATGGTCCTGATCCCCAACTTCAGCAAAATTTGACTTTCGTGTGACGTGAATGATGCTCCTTAACACTTTTTGCGTTCAGTTGGGACATTACCATTAGGACATACTTTTCAAATCTTTGAGGAGGGGGGAGGTTTTGTTGTTTGGTTGGTTTTTTTACTTAAAAATTTTTTTAGTCGTTTAAGTTTGGTCTTGACCTTCCTGCTGTGTTTCTCATCTGTGAAAGGTTCCCTGAGCGGTCACCTCTGCTGTTTCCATGTGACCTCATGCTCAAACTTCCTGCCAGGCTAGAAAGGACCTGTCACAACGTCCAGATACTTCTGACTTGGCTGCTCTTACCTTTCTGCTTGCCCCTGACCTGCCACTCATCTCCTGTCCTCAGCCTCCTATTCCTTGAACGGCAACCCCCTCCAGTTGGGCCTAATGGGGGAAAGGGATTTGGGTCTCACTGTTTCATTAAAAAGTCATGTGTTCAGCATGGTGCCTTCCGTGTGCAGGCCTTCCATCCCAAGTCACTCGGATTCTTTGATAAACCTACTTAAACAATCTTTAAGTCGAGTTGTTTCCGAAACAGATGTTTAGTTCCTATTTTTCAAACCCACCTACATTCCCACTGGCAGGGCTGTCTGGGACCCTTCCTTCCTGATCCTTTAGGGGTTTCAGAAAACGGCATGGCCTCAGAGACATGCTCTGTAGAAAAAAAAAAAAAAGTTCATCCTATGGAGTGAAAAGAAAACCATCCAGTCCCTGTCACATGGTTGTCCTGTTTGCTCCTGGAGCTACTCAGAATTCTGTGAAATCGGCACTCTGCTCCATGCCTGGAGCCGGCCAGAACCCTCATTCTCAAGGTTTCCAAGGCTAAGATTCCTCCTGAAGCCCAAGAGACATTTTTTCACCACGGAATGTTTCAGAGTTGTAATGGAGATACCATATTATGTCATCTCAGTGTTATGCAGCGAGAAACTAGATTATCTCATTTGCCTCAGACCCACAGAGCCTGTGAACAAATGACCTTATGTGTGACTGTGACCTTCAGTGTTAAGTATAAGCTTTAAGTCATGCCAAGCCAGGGATGGTTTACACTCTACTTGTCCTTAAAAGTAAGTACTAATGTGTGTTTTATTCCAGGGCATTTGATGTGGAGCTGCTCTACATAGCACAGTTCTTTAAGATTCCAATTGCAGAAATTGCTGTCAACTGGACCGAAATTGAAGGTATGTTATTTATATTGCAGCTGATCCTAAAACCTGGAAGGGAGCGAGACCTCAGGACCGCTCACATATTTCATAAAGTCAACTGTCTTTAGCCTCCTCATCCCTCTCCACCTGATAGCTGCTGCCTTAAGAGCCAGTTCCACAAGAGAAAACCAAACCAAACACACTGCCACCAAGGCAGTTCGGATGACAGTGATCCTCTAGGACAGGAGTCCTCAAGCTATGGCCTCGGGCCACATGCGGCCCGCCGAGGACATTTATCTGGCCCGCTGGGTGTTTTTGCTACCGCTGCCTTCCTGCTTAGCAGCCGACTCACCTTGGACCCACAGTGAATTTGTTCATAATCGTGTTTTTTTTTAACTATAGTCCGGCCCTCCAACAGTCTGAGGGACAGTGAACTGGCCCCCTGTTTAAAAAGTTTGAGGACCCCTCCCCACAGTGAAGTGCCCCATAGTGTTTCCAAGAGTGTCAGTCTTGGTAGGTGCAAACTGCTAAGTCTTCTTCCCCAGCCCTGTGTGCCCTGAGTTCACTGGCTCGCAGTGACCCGACAAGACAGAGCAGACTGCACAGGGTTTCCAAGGCTGGCGTCTTCTAGAAGGAGAACGGCCACTGCTCTGTAAAAGGCGGTCTGTAAAGACAACTCATAACTCAAAAGCTACCTTATCTTTCTCCCGGTAGACGTTTATCTATAGGTAAGTGTTGAATAATCCATTAGGATTTATGGGTGGGGCATCTGAGTAGACTGGCCTGTCTGTGGCACCTTCCATGTGGGAGACCTGGATTTGATGCCCAGCCAGTGTGTTGGTGTTAGTGTGTTGGTGCTCCCAGAGTGCCTGTGGGACAGGCTTCAACGGTTTCCTAACAAGGAGAAAGGGCTTAGCAATCTAGTTCCAATCCCCCCAAAAACAATCAACAGCCTTATTGATCACAGCAGTCTAATCCTGTTTTGCACAGGACCACCATGAACCAAGAACAGCTAAAACAGAGGGCAACACAAAAGATTCTTAGGCTCTATTTGTCACCCTTAAAATTAGATCCATCTCCCAGAGTCAAGTTAAGGTCGAGGAACACCAGGAGGTCGCCCTACTCGTACATGATATCCATGATTCAGTTCGCCATCAATAGCACAGAGCGGAAGCACATGACCCTGAAGGACACCTACACTGGGATCGAGGACCACTTCCCCTCCTTCAAACACATTGCCAGGCCAGGCTGGAAGAACTCCATTCGCCACACCCTACCTCCACGAGATGTCCGTGCACGAGACCTCTGCTGACGGCAAGGTGTCACTGGATCATCCACCTCAGTGCCAACCGCTCCTTGACGCTGGACCAGGTGCTTAAGCCACTGGACCCTGGGTCTCCGCAGGCGCCCAAGGACTCGGGAATCACAGCAGAAATGGTCCCACCCTGAACTCCACTGGCACGTGACCATCAAAACTCCCACTGGGCGCACACCGGAATAGAAGCCGCTGCTCCCACGGGTGAACTCCTACCTGGTGCCCTTGCAGTTCCCAGTGAGCCCGTCACTGGGGCTGCAGCCCTTGGTGAAAGTGCCCCTGCCCCCCGGCAGCCTCGCTCATGAGCTCCGAGCTCGCCCGCCACAGCAAGCGGGTCCCCATGGCCCACAAGGTCCTGCTCGCTGAGGAAGAGCTAACCCCGCTCCCCTCTGTGGGACCAGTGAAAGGGGAGAAGTTCCTGCCTGGAGAAGAGCTGTCCCCTCTGCTTCCAGTGCAGAAGGCCAGCCGAGGGAGAAACGCCCTGCACAGCGAGATGCATCCAAGTGGCGAGCTCCCCTTTTGGAAAAGTGGCCCTCCACAAGCTTCCAAGAGTGGGAAGATTCATCCCACACCCTGGTCCAAGAAGTCCTACAGTGGGCTCACGTCCCCAGGCCGGCATGTCTCTGAAATGCTCGTAATTAAACAGAGGGAGGAAAGAGCAGAGCGGTCCCACAGGAGACAGCACCTTCTGCCTCCCAGAACTTCTCCCGACAGCAAGGCCCTGGGAGCTTGTCTCTGTGCCACCTTCGGCCTCCCCCTCCCCCCACTACCCCGTCCCCCGCCCCCCAACCCTGCTCCTCCTCTCCTAGGAGTGGGAGTGGGAGTGGAAGGCCTGGCGCAGTAAGAACAAGGGTGAGGAACCAGGAAGGCTTCAACAACTGTTTCCATTCTGAACTCAGCAGCCTCCCCACGAGGTGGCCCCGGTAAAGAGTATATCTTCTCAGTATTATCCTCTAATTTCTTTTGTTAATCTATCTCCTTAGATCATTACCTGGGGGGGGATGGGGGGGAGGTGGGAGGACAGAAAGCATCTCTTGGTGCCTGTCCCTTGTTTTTAGTTCCTAGGTGGGGAGGACCTGCAGTGCAAGGTTTCTCCCAGAAGGAGGTGCCTCGCTCAAGGATTCTTGGCTGTGGGAACCTAGACCAGGACACGTTCACCCTGCCCCTCTGCCTACCCTCCCCCCAGCCCTCCTTGTTCCCAAGTCCACTTTGCTGCTAGAAAACATCGTGGTCACAGTCTCTTTGGGGTCAACAGTTGGATTTGGGGGGGGGGGGCACATTAGAAGCCAAGCATGAGGGCGTTCCCACTGTATGGTTCTTCGACAGTGTCCCCAATCATGCCAGGGAGCCAGTGTCGTGGAGAACGGAGCAGGAGGCTGCAAGGGGCCCCTGACCTGCCTGGCATCATTAGCTTGCTCTTGGGCTTTGCAGAGAGCCACCGCCCGGAGCCCCAGCTGTCTTCATGCCTGCCAGCCAGCGCAAGAACACTACCCTACCTTCTCAATGAAATCCAGGCTGGCAAGGCAAAAAGACTTAGCTCCATCTGCAAGAGTGGAAGATCTCTGATACTCTGTCTTGAGTTTTTCTATGCAATTCTCTCCATGAACCGGCTCTCACTAGGTCGTTTTCCTATTGGGCATCCCAGAGCCCGCCCTCCCTCACAGTGGCCCCTCCTTCGAGGTCCCTGTGTTGGAGCCATTTGGAATCCTTACAGTTTAGACCTCCTGGGTTTTATTTCACTTCAAAATGTCTGGGCTACTTGGTGTCCATAAGAAAAGCGTATCACTTTCCTATTTTCTATAAAATAGAAAAAATTCCTATTTATGCCTTAAGACTTCAGTGGCGTGGGGATGACTGTGTAGATTGTCTTCTGAGCTCCATTTGTAAATAGTCTCCCCAGACTTTCATTTAAGCTGATGTATTTTTTATTTTTTATCATTTTTAAACCACAGGTTCTAAATTAGTTCCATTTTGGAGCTGGGTACAGATGGGCAAGGACCTGCTTTTCATCCGTCTGCGCTACATGACGGGTGCCTGGAGGCTGGAGCACGCCAGCAAAGGGAAGTAGAGGACTTGCAGGGCTTGATTGTCTTCCAGCTCACTCTCACAGTATTTCATTTGAAATCATAGACTTAAATAAAGCTGGGATAAATCTATTGCTGTCATCTGCCTTTGGACGGTTTCATAGACTAAAGTGCCGTGAGGTAAAGTTTTTACATCCTATTAAGTAAGTGTTCTGTTGTAATTTTTCTTAATTATTAGTATTTAGGCATATTATCCTCAAAGGTCAGGTTTTCTTTTGTTTTAGCTATTTTGCTGCTTTAGATTGTCACTCAAATTCTTAGAAATCAAATTTTTAGGCAGAAGCCTTTGTTCTTACTTTATTTATTTATTTTTTTAAACAGGGCCACTTTAATACTTTTTTTTGGGGGGGGGGGCATCACTGCTCTCCGATGGTGGGAGTAGGAGGCCTAGCCCCACTGCTGGACTTGAACCTCCGTCCCAGTGGGCCGCAGTCTCGCGCACAACCACTACGCCACCGGGGCTCAGCCCTGTTCTTACTTTAAAGTGACTTCATGATGCTTAATGCTCATGAACTTAGATTCAAGCCATAATCATGTGACGTATTCAGAGATTTAAAAGTTGGTATATAAGTTAAAGCAAACACAAATTTATGAGTTTTACAAGACATACACAACATAAAACTAGGAAATGCAGGATTTGTCACAAGGTATTATTATCAGTAGGTCAAAAAGTTGGTAAAGTATCAGAAACCTTTATTAACCCAAATTTTCAAAATGCAGCTATTGTTTGTTGACACATCTTCCACCTAAGTCTATACCCTTGTATGTGTGTATGTGTGATTTTTAACTCTATTTAACTTTTTATTGAGAATTATGAAGGCTTACAGCACAGATCAGTTTTCCATTCAAAAACTCATACACATTTTGCTTCATCGCATGGATTATAATTCCTGTTTTTGTTTTGTTTTTATAATCCATCACTTGATGCATCTACTCAATTTCCACCCTGTGTTCCCAGTGCCCTTCCTTCCCTACCCCTAACTTGATCCTGGGGTAAAAGCTTACCTTTTTTTTTTTCAATAAATTATTTTATTGGGAGCTCAATCACAATCCATACATACATCCATTGTGTCAAGCACATTAGCACGCCTGCTGCCATCATCATTCTCAAAGCATTTGCTTTCCACTCAAATCCCTGACATCAGCTTTTCATCTTTTCCCCTCCCTCCCCGCTCCCTGCTCCCTCATGAACCCGTGATCATTTATAAATTATTATTCTGTCATCTCTTACACTGCCCGACGACTCCCCTTGCCCACTCCTGTGCTGTCCGTTCTCCAGAGAGGAGGTTATATGCAGATCCTGGTAATCGGCTCCCTCTCTCTACCCCACCTTCCCGCCACCCTTCTTTTGACCTCAAATGACGCGTTATTGCAAATGTGCAATACTTACAATCTTAAATCGTTGTCTTCTGAAATGGATTTCAGAATGTTGCCTTAATGTTATCATTCCCTTCATTTAAAAAAAAAAAAAAAGTAACCATTCCCATCAAGTCAATTGCAACCCACAGCAACCCTGTGGGACAGGGTGGAATTGCCCCTGTGAGACCCTGAGACTGTAACGAGAGAAGGATAGAAGGCCTCGTCTTTCTCCTGAGGAGCTGTTTGGTGGTTTCAAACTGTTGACTCTGAGGCCAGCAGCCCTACTCGTGACTCCCAGGGCTCCTCTGCCTGTCAGTTCAGAATGGAGCCGGCAGCTGAATCCCTTCCCGGACCTGACGGGTGACTGAGGGCCACCGTCTGGAGTGTTCATTCTACCAGTCTCCAACCCATAAGCCTTGTCTGTTTAAGGTTGTGAGTTCTGGTCCACATTTTTCTCCTGCTCCATCCCGGACCTTCTGATGTCATCTTTGCCAGAGAAGTTGCTAACAGTGGTGAGGCACGTGTCTTCATTTTTTTAAATTATTATTCAGAGTTAAAATCACAGCATTTCCATAGTTCAATCAATCCAAGCAGAATTGTACAATTGCTGCCACAGTTTCCAAACATCCTTTTTCTTCCTGGACACTCTGACATCGTCTCTCCTTTACAGTCACCATTCCCTATCCCTGCCCCCCAAAACCCTTATACTTGTTGCCCCTATAGGTGCTTCAGGCCTGAGTTATATATACATCGGAAAACAGAAAACTATCTAACACAACTTCCAGAGGGTGTCTGACCTCCAGTGACATAACACCTCTGAGATACACCCTAATAGGAACAACCCAAACACACAGGAAGTGTTGAAAACCAGATCAATCCAGCATGCATTAGAGGGGGATCAACGCACAAAGTTGTATGTTGAACTGCGTCTTCAGTTTGTATCACTCTCCTTCATGATGGACAGAACAAGACTGGACCTTCCGGCAGCCCATGAGCTTTAAGACCCCAGTTGCTTCTCACAAAAGTTGCATGTAGAGCATTGTCTTTTAACTAAGTTATGCCAGTCGTGGGTCCTACACAATTCTGAAAATAATGCTTTTGTCCCTAACCGGTCTCAAAAGAATTCTGTACGTGTTGATGTACATGACGTCGAAACCAATGTGTGCCTCCTTGGGACATATTTCATCGTGTAGCTTTTTGGTGTTTTCTCAGTTTGGGGAACAAAAGAAGTCTGCAGGGACCTTGGGTGGGATGGTTCTCAGCCAGCCTCTCGTTGGACAGCCCTTGCTCCCGTGGGTGAGCAGGTACACGGTGACGGTAGAAAGTTCTGCAGCACCATCTCCCTGCTTTTTCTCACCAATGCAGCTTTCAGTTGGCTTAAAACTTCTATTTCTTCAACGGCCATAATCTTCCTGTGTCCTTTGAGGGGAAGTCACCAAGTTTACTTATTTAGAATACAGAGAAACAGTTGTCATAACCTGTGCGAACCTCTCTTCAGTACTTGTCATTGAGATCTCCTGAGCCTTCCTTGAAAGTTTGCTCCACCTAAAAATGTGTTTAATGTGAATTTGTTGAAAAACTTAGGAGATTTGGGAAAATGTCCAACTGAATTTTGTTAAAATTTTTCTATTAACGCTAACTTCAAAATCATACCACCTATGTCACAGATACTTTTAAGGCACCCTTTAAAAAAAGCCTGATGCAAGTGAACTTGCCTGTAGCCCCATTTGTTCACAGAGATGTCTGTAAAAACAATTTGTTGAGTATTAGCCCATGCAAGTATGAGCTGTGGGGTGGTGGATATGCTTTTTCATTCATCCCCACAATTTCTTTTTTACCTTAATTTCCTTCCTGCAATGTTTTAACTAATGTTCTCCAATTTACCTCTACTTTCTTATATCCATTGGGTTGGTTACACAGAACTCAAACAAAATTCATGATTAGAGGGTTTCTGAAGGAAGTTAACAGTGTGTAGCACCCATGAGAAATGTGCAGGTGGAGCTATCTATCGGAACGTGTTACAAAGGTTCAGGTCTGCTGATAAATGCCCTAAGGGGGCATACCACTCCGCTATAATGGCAACCTGGAGGCAGGCAGCTCAAGCTCCTTGGGTCAGCAAGCCCACCTTCCCCATTTAAGTGCCCACAGGGACCACCACACTTGCAAACCAGCCTTCCACATAAAAGCACCCAATTTACTCTGTGGACTGGGAAGTCCATCACACTTCCAAGCTGGGACTCCCAGTTCTGCTGCTGCTTCTCTGATGGCATAGCTGTCATCGGCATCCAGGAAGTTCGCTGTGCTGGGATTGCCGGTGTAGATGTCCTCCACTTCTGGCTCTCCCTGGTTATGGGGTCCTCCTTCCTCCTGCTTCTCAGAGGGCTCATTTTACACACCGCAGGAGTACAATGACAGCTGAACCCTATCGGGATCTTCCCCCACTTTATTACCAGACTCTGCTAGTGAAAGGTCCTTTGGTGAGAGGTAGAGGATTTGGCTAGAAGAGCCAGCAATTTCTGTATCCACCCTCTCACCTCTTGGACAGTGTTTCCTTCCCACTTCGTGTTATTTGAAAACACTCTTAAAACTCGTGATTTCTAGGTTGGAGGTTCTAATCCAGCAGCAAGGCTGGGCCTCCTACTCCCACCACCAGAGGGCAGTGATGCCCCCAAAATAAAAACAAAAAAACAACTCGTGATTGAATAAAATTTTTCAGAGCAAACAGTTTTTCCACTCAGCAGATAGTGCACATTGATGGCGCAGTGTAGCAGCACTGCTGCCCCTGCCTCGCTGTCCTGACCTCTTCTTCCTAGCCTTCCTGTAGATCCATTCTAACTACATGCCCCCCACAGGGTAGGCTGTTCAAGCACGTGCATACCTCCCTGGTATGTTCACTTTATAAGCCTTCCTGTAGCCCTCGTGGCATCGTAGGTTGGGCACTGGGCTGCTAGCCACAACGTCAGCAGTTCAAAACCACCAGCTGCTCCACGGGCAAAGGCGGGGTTTCTACTCGTGTGAGGGTGTACCCTCTCAGAAACCCACGGGGGCAGCCGTGCCCGGTCCTGTAGGGTCACTGTGTGTCAGTGTCGATTCCACGGCACTGAGGGGTTTGTTTTTTACTTTTTATGTGATAGAAGAGGCAGGAGGGTAATTTAAAAATATAAATTAGTAATCAGAATGTAGCATGTACACAGTGTAAATCTACAAGAACTGGAACTAGTGAGTGCAGTACACTGTAATTTGTCATCGCGTAGGCATGTATCTATTCCACTGGAAATGACCTATTAAAGAGGAATGATACACACTGATTGTTAAAAATAACATCAAATCTCTCCTGAAGTACA
>PVJH01019331.1:0-43331 GCA_004026705.1 Nesogale talazaci | reverse complement strand
AAAAAAAAAATCCCCGTGGTTAATTATCAAAGCAAAAATTCCCCCCTTCTTTCCCTCCCCCTGCCTCCACCCCCCAGCCCAGCTGACCTGGATCGATGACTAAAACTCTGCTCGTTTACTTCATAAACATTCTCATGAGCCCCCGGCATCACTGTCACCATCACCCAATCAGAGTGACGTTCCAGTCACCAGGTTCCCTGGATGTCCGTCATGCACCCCCTCACCCCCACCCCAGGCTGTTGTTTAAGTCCCTGCCGGTGTTTGTACAGTGGCCGATGTTGTCAGAGTTCCTGGTAGTCACTCGTGTCTGCGCACCTCTCTCAGGGAGTAAATAGAGGGGCAGACAGGAAGGAGACAAGAAAGGGCTGGAAAACGTCTAGAAAAGGACGAAGGCAACATATGTACAAACGTGCCTGATGCAACGGATGTATGGATTGTGAGAAGAGTTCTACGGACTCCCAATAAAATGCTTAAAAAAAATGTGACGAATCACGGTAGCAAGATCTTACAGAAGTTTCGCTGGACAAAAACAAAGAAACTCAAACGCAAAACAAACAAACACATGCAAACCAACTCAAGTCCAGCTCCCCGTGAGCCGATGGGCAGGGTAGGACTGGCCCCGGGGAGTCCCTGAGACGATCACGGGGTGGGGGGGGGGCGGGGAGGAGGAAGCCTCAGCCTTTCTCCCTCAGAACGGCTGGTGGTCTCAAACTGCTGACCTTACATGAGGGTTAGCTGCCCTCCATGTAACCCATCAAGACACCAGGGCGCCCTTTATGAGCCTTCTAATTAGGAAACGCTCCATTTAAGCAATTTACAACTGTATTTATCACCTGGTATTCTAGGATGAAGCTTGATAAGGAACATGACTGAGGGCTCTTCTGTGTGGTCTGGTACCTGGGGTGCCCCAGGGAGGGTGTGCGCACGCATGTGTGTGTGTGTCTTACTATGAGTCACTGCATTCACCAGCACCTATCCATGGACAGCTGCTGGACAGGGAACCAACTCAAGCCGCTGGGCAATTCTAACTCCCTTTTCTCTTGGCCCTTCCGCTTAGTAGGCCTTCCTACCCAGCAGCCACGCCCACACTCACTCCTGCACTGGGGGTTTCTGGCACTTGTACTTTCCCAGAACAAATCCAACAAACGCACTCAGTGTTATCAAGTCAATGCCAACTCTTGGACCCATGAATGGCACTCTGCAGTAGGGTTTTCTTGGCCGTCAGCATGTATGGATGCAGATAGCCAGGCCTTTCTTCCGTGGCTCCGCTGGGTAGCTTCACACCGCCAGCCTCCATGTTGATGAGGGGGGGGTCCGTTGTCGACAAGTTGGTTCTGAAGCCGGGCGACCGGATGTGGAACAGAATGAAAATCGGCCCCGTCCTGCACCATCCCCACAATTGTTACGCTCGAGCCCATCTTGTGCCGCTGGGTGAGTCCACTTTACCAATCATCAGGTTGCTGTTAGGTTAAAAGTCGAGCACAGACTGTTTGCCTCACCCTGGTCCTCTCTCTCTGCACAGACCCCTCTGTGAAAATGCATCCACAAAGTGCCGTTAAGACCTTCCGTTACAGGAGCCCTCCTGGTGTCGTGGTTACAAGCCGGGCTGCTAACCACAGGGTCAGCAGTTCAAAGCCACCAGCCCGTCCTCAGGAGAAAGGTCAGGCTTTCAACTCCCGTAAAACAACAACAACAAAAACCTCGTTTGCCGAAAGCACGGAGGACGTGGACCACTCGCTGATGGAGCTCAAGGCTGACAGCCTTTGATAGGAACGACGATTCAGTATAAAGAAGACCCAAGTCCTGACAACGAGGCCAATAGGCGCGTGTGTTTGTTTTCCTTTCTAGCCCAAGAGTTAACATCATGATAAATGAGAAAGGGTTGCAGGTGCCCAGGATTTTGTCCTGCTCGCATCCACAGTCAATGTTCACGCAAGCCGCAGTCAAAAGAGTTGTGTCGGGTCAGTCTGGCTGCCCGGATCGCTGCAGAGTCTGGAAGAGGCAGGGTGTGACCCTGAGGACTCAGGGGCGCCTGACCCAAGCCATGGTCTCTTGGCAGTTACCTTTTTTGTCCCTGAGAGTTGGAGATCGAAAAAGAGAGACCCCCGAGGAACTGGTGCGTGTGGACTGTGGAGCTAGCAAAGACTGTTGAAAATACCATGGACTGCTAAAAGGACAAAGCGCTCTGTCTCAGAAGAGGCAGGGTCAGAGTGCTTCTCAGAGCCTTCCTTTGTCTTGCATACTTTGGACGTGGTTTCAGGACTAACCAGTCCCTGGAGAAGGATGCCAGGCTTCCATAAAGTGGAAGGGCAGCAAAAAAAAAAAAAAGCCTTCAGGGAGCTGGATGAACACAGTGACGGCCACTGTGGCGGTCAGGTGCTTATGTTAATTTCATGATTGAGATGTAGGGGTAGAGTCTAGCCTGTTCATCTGGAGATAGTCATTGAGGAGCCAATGAGGCCTCCGTCTGGGCATGGCTTTCTCCTGAGACTTCTGGGAAATCTCGGGATATTTCCCTTGTGGAGATGAGAAGCCATCTTCCCCAGTTGTTGGGAGTCAGTCTCAGAGACGACGAACTATGGACAAGACAAGATGGCAGCGTCCCAGGAGCTGGAGGAGCTGGAGGAGAAGCCCCACGGCCTTACCCTGATGGAACCAGACCTCTGAAGTTGGAGAAGGCATGTGGAGACCCCTGCCAGTGCTGAGTTGCTTCTACCACCACTGGATGCTGTTGATGGATCCTGAGTCCTGGAAGCCAGGAGCCATGGGGAGACCCCTGCCAGCGCCGGGACTCTGCACCCACGGACCTGTGACTTCATGAGTCAGAAGGAGACTTTATAGACTGCTATCAGGCATGTGGGCTACTATCGGACTTATGGCCTTGGACTGGACTGGGTGGGGATGCTTTCTCAATGTTCCATTCCTTCTGTATATAAACCATTCTCTTATAGCTACATGCGCGTCTATGAATTTGTTCCTCCAGTCTACCGGAACTCACACAGCCACCGTGGGCTCAGGCATAGAAACAGCAGGGAGGATGGTGCAGAAGCAGGCCAGAGAGTCGCTCGGGTTGGACTGGAACCGATGGCCTAACAACGACGGTCAACAAGAGGGAGTACATTGCAGTCTCAGAAACACATAGGGGCAGTTCTACCTAGCCCTAGCCCTAGCCCTATACGGTGGCTATGAGTCAGAATCGACTTGATGGTGGTGAGTCAGACCTCCTGTGGCCCTGATCCTTCTGCCTTTTGTCAAGAGCCCTGGTGACATAGTGGTGAAGCGTTTGGCTGCTCACCGAAAGGCAGGGGGTTCGAACCCACCCGTCACTCCTCGGGGAAAGTCTGTGACTGGAGACCATGGTCAAGAAGACACTGCCTGTCACACATGGGCTCTCTGGGGTGCGTTTGCCCTTTTCTCAGGGATGACACATCTGATGTCATCTGCCCTCGGGACTATTCTGTTGGCCAAGGACATGCCTGCAAATAACTGACTTGGGGTTCCTTCAAGGCGTGCCTCTGCTCTCAATTTCTCCACCGGCCCCTGTTGTCTGAACATCCCTCATCTCGAGGTCACCCGCCTGGCCCTGGAGGGCATCTGAGGTTGGCAAACCCTGCCTCACGTCGTCAGTCCTGGGAGCGCTGGAACCCGTGTTCGGTGGAAACCCGTCAGAGAGGGAAGGCCCCATCTCCCCCCACTAGATATCCTCCGACATGCCTTGGCTATATTGTCAGGGAGACCTGCCCCTGGAGAAGGGCATCATGCTAGATAAGGCAGAAGGGCAGCGAAAATGAAGAAAGCCTTCAAGGAGATGCCACACGGGGCTGGCGTGTGGGAACGATTGTGAGGGTGTGGCCAGACCGTGTGGTGTTCGGGTCTGTTGTGCACAAGATCCCTCTGGGTCAGAACCTGCTTGATGGTACCAACGACAACAGAAAATCAAAGGTCAGTGATAAGACTGCCATTGGCCAAGGTGGTCAACTTTCAAGACCTAGAAAAACAAGGTAGTCTCAGAAAGTCCCAGTTCTCCTCACTCACACGTCCACTGTCTTCCATACAGAGCAGAAATCCACGTTACCGGGTCTTGCGAGGCCTCCTCTGTAAACAGCACAGGACCCAAGCCTCTGCAGCGTTTGCTTGTCTTTGGTGAGTTCCTTGGTCCCCCAAAGTTGTCCTGGTGGGACCCCAGGCGTGATGGCCAGACTTCCCTCCCAAACAGGCCAGTTCTTTGACTCTGTTCAGTGTTCTTCAATGTGGGGGAGAATGGATGCAACTGAAGTCTCTCCCCTCTTCCAACAAGGAATGTGGGTCCCTGGACCCAAGCAAGTTCATGCTTGGTGTTCTGTTCCCAAGGTGACAGATACCAATAATCACAGGTCTCCATAGACCCTCAGATGCCCTCCGATCACAGGTCTCCATAGACCCATGCCACTTTATGTTGCAACTCCAAACCCAACCTCAACCCACCCAACCCAACCCAACCCCAACCAATCCAACCCAAACTAACCCCAACCCAACCCAAACCCAAACCAAACCCAACCCAACCCCAACTCAAACCATCCCAACCCAAGCCCAACCTAATCCCAACTCAAACCAACCCAACCCAACACCAACCCCAACTCATATCAACCCAACCCAAACCCAACCCAAGACCATCCAGTTGATTCTGCCCCACAGCAACTCCCTATAAGGTTTCTGGGACTGTGTATATCTTTATGACTTCCTCCTCTTTCATCGACAGGGAAGTCTGTGGATTTGAACCGCCAACCTGGTTGTTAGCAATTCAACAATTTCTCAGCCACATCCCCAGGGGTAACTTCCCACTCACTGCCGTCAAGTTGATTTCAACTCATAGTGACGCTGTAGGGGAGTGAATTCCCGTGTGAATAACACCCCTGTGGTCACTCACCAGTGGCTCTCGGGTCCTCTCTTTCCAAGCTGCAGTCTTTTCCTCCCTTCCTTTGTCCCAACTGTAATTTATGTAACAGTTTCTTTTAATCGTGGCAAAAAATAGACGCAACAGAACATTCTTCAAGTCAACAACTTCTCCCTGTAGAATTCAATGCCGTGGACTGCGCTCTTCGTGTTGTACAGCCTGTCTTGGGAGCCTGTTCCAGATGATTCCACGTCGGTTTCCAGATGCTGACTTTAGGCCCCCTGGATTTCAGGTCCCTTAAAGTGTTATCGCCTCAGAAACCCCCAGGGACACTTCTACCCTGTCCTAGAAGGTCCTAGGAGTCAGTGAATTGTTGTTGTTGTGGTGGTTGTGTTCTCTGTCCGTGGTCCCAGATGTCACCCTGGCTCCACAGTGTCCTTTTTGAGTTTCTTCGACCCAGATCCTGCTCTGCCACTGACCCCCGCCCCTACCCTGGCCCCTCCTCTCCACCCTTCGCCTACTCCCTGTGTCTCCTTGCTTTAATTTCCCTTACCTGCCTTATCCCCTTTCAAGGCTCTGAGCCCATCTCTTGCTACACTGGGGAGCCTTGGGCCTAATCCTTCCCAGTGGGTTCCTGACCTCCTCCAGTCTGCTTCCACTAGGACGGTCACCTGCCCACCCCCATGGGACAGCTGCACCCTGTCCTTTGAGGTGGCTATAAGTAGGGATGCATTCAGCAGCGCTGGGTTTCAGCGGGTTGTACCGAGTGATACAGCCATTCATCCAGATTGCAGAGTCACCAGCACCTTATTTTTAGCCATTCGCCTGGAGCCCCAGGTAGCTCACAGTGTGAGGACTAGAGTAAGACCTTCGCCCAGCGAGGATCCTAGGGGGTCCTGCGGGGATACAGCCTCTGTCCAGCCCAGAGCCACGCCTCAGGGGTAGCTGGGCCTCCCCTTTCCTCAGTCCCCTTCCCTCCTTTGTCCCTGACCAAGTGAAGCTGGCAATCCGGCTTGAACCCTGGGATCAAGCCTGCCTACTCCCCTAATTTCCTCCCTCCCTGCATCCTGCCCGCCCACCCCATTCATGTTCTCCCTCCTGGGGAGAATGCTCATCAGTGCCTCCTCTGTGCTCCCACAGGCCTCAGACAGGCAGCTAGTACTGCACCTATCACATCCCATTACAGCGGGTGGTTCATGCGACTCTGCTGTCTGCTGTTCCCTCTTGGAGGGCGAGGCCTGGGTTTTGTTCCGTTCAGTGTTTGCTGCACCTTCTACCATCACACTCAGTCACTAACTCCCTTACCTACCCAAAGCCAGTGAGTCCATTCTGACCCAGAGGACCCTCTAGGACAGGGCAGAACTGCCCCTGCTGGGCTTAGAGGCAGGCATACGACACTTGCTCTTAGCCAAAAGGCCGAGAAGGGATAAGGTGGGCCTGCCTTATGCGACCAGCTGCTTCATCTTTTCCCACCGAGGAGCTGGTGGTTTTGAACTACAAACCTGGCTGGCCTAACGCGTCACTTCCTTGCCACCAAGGTGCCAGGCCCTCGTCCAGCAGGCATTCCATAAGGAGACACTGAATGCATGGGCCCCAGTGTTTTCCATGTCGCTTCTGTGTTTGTCCTCCCCACCCTCATCAAATCAAGGAAACTTCCAAAGACCTGGAGTTGGTGCCAACGCACAGGAAGCCCGTGCATGCGGAGTCGAACTGCCCCATCAGCCTTTCGAACCCGGGACCCGGCAGAAGCAAGTCGCCAGGCCTTTCTTCCGAGGTCCCAACATTTCCTGTCCGCTTCACGCACGCTCCGGTGTTTGCATCGCCCACGGAGTCTTACGTTTTGCTGATGGTCAAGGAGAGTCAACGTGGAAGCAGAGAAGACTTCCAGTTCCTCGGCCCGAGAACCCTCGTTCAGGGCCAAAGGTCCTCAAACTCCCAAGGCAGCCATCCTGACGGCAACAGATGGCCCCATTTCTCCCCCCCAGGAGCAGCTGGTGGGCTTGAACCACCCACCCCGCCGCTGAGCTCGTAACCACTGCGCCCCCAGATGACCCAGAGAGCTGCTGAAAAGGCAGTTTGCTAGGCCCTGCCTGCTCCGGAGGTTCTGATTCAGGGGAATGGAAGCCGGGCCTGAGAACCTGCCTTTCTAACCCACTCCCCGTTGATGTTCCTGGGAGAAATTTAGGAACCGGGTTTAAGAGGAGTGGATTTTCTTTCGCCTTCCTTGGCTTGAGTCTCTTCTCTCGAAATCTCTCAGAGACAGTGTCGCCCAGACGCATTTTCACCCCTCCTGGCCCACCTTCACCTCCTGAACCCCTCTGGGCAGCGGGAAGATGAGCAGCAGCTGGCGTTGGCTAGAGGGGCTGAGAGGTCATGTGAAGAGTTGCTGGGGAGGTCACTGAGGGTCAGTTCTGGGGATTGCTCAAGCCTGGCTCCCCTGCTAAACTCAAAAAGAGCTCCCCCTGGGAGACCCCCCCCAAAAAGCCCACAAAGAAACAGGCACCTCAAATGACGAGAGAGGAAAGTGAAGGCGGAGGGCTGTGGATCTGAAGCGCCCACTGGAGCAGACGGGCCCGGCTAACCACGAGAGCCAGCCGCGGCCCAGCTGAATCGATGACAGCCAGCTGAATAATGCATGAGAAGAAATGGGGACTTTGGCTCCTCTTGGACATGAAGTATAAATGCGAAGACCAGCGGAGAGAGGAATGAAAAAAGAAATCAGAAATCAACTCTGGGCTACCGGGCAGACCGCAGAAAGCTGTCTGGAAGACCGTGGAGATGGGCAAGACAGCAGAGATCCGACCCCGGCCCATCCTGCTCCAAGGGTGATGCTGAAAAAGCAAGGAAGCTCCACTCCTGGTCATTTTAAGGACTGGATTCAAGAAGGAGTTTGGGCTGATGTGCGTGTGTGTGTGTGTGTGTGTGTGTGTGTGTGTGAGGTGGCTGGGTCAATTTTCCTTCCAGAATCCTTTCCTTAAAGACAAACTTCTCAGGCTCATTTTTCACTCCCCGGCGGCCACACAGGGTGGTCTCTGGTTCTCTCAGGGTTTCCCTTCCCCTGCGTTTGGTTGCTCTTGTGACGATGCACCCAGACCTGGGAGACTTCTTCAGGACTCCTCCTGACCTCTTCCCCTTCCAGGAAAACTGGTTCGTGGACCCTTGTCCTCGCTTGGCCACCTCCCAACTCTCCAGCAGCGCACGGAGGAGGAGAAAGAGCCTACCTGGCCTGCCACCTGGCTGGGGAAGCTGTTTCTGGTCGCCGCCAGCTGTGCAATATCATGCATAGGGTTTCACGGGGCTCGGAGGTGGCAGTCTCTAAATTCGGCGGGTGGGCGGCAGCTAGAAGGCGGTAGAAGGAGGCCTCACCCCCGTCGTTAGGGCTGGAGAGGACCCCTCTAGATGTCCCAGGCCACCCCAAACCCTCACCGCGGCTTCCCCACCACGGGAAGGGCCAGTCCTTTGGGTGTCCAGCCAGACGCATCCCCCACCCCACCCCGACTTCACACCAACTGCTAGGACGGATAAAGGAGCCCGAACGGCGGCCACCGGGCACCGGGGAGAATCCCGGACACGCTCCGCAAACGCCGGCACCTGGCGGGCCGCCGGCCCGGCCTGTCTGTCCGGCCCGCTTCCGGGGGACGCGGCCAGCGGCGCTGTCACACCGGCTCCGAGCCCCGGGACCCCCATTCATTGGCGCTGTGGCCCGCTCGCACGCTCCCAGACTCTGCGCGGGGCTCCGCAGAGGCCCCCCGCGGCCCCCCGGCCGGGCCCCGCAGCCCGGGACCTGGGTGGGTGGCCCAGGACGGGGTGCAGGGGCTCCGGGGCAGCGGGTCTCCGATCGCGCCCCCGCCCGCCCGCCCGCCGGCGGCCGCAGAAAGCGGACAAAGCGGCCGGGCGCCGGCACCTACCTGGACGCGGAGACTCGGGTGGTGGCGCGCGGGCGGCCGAGGCGCTGTCACGGGGCGCGGGCCGGCGGCGGCGGCGGGGCGCGTGGCGGCGCGGGCGCGAGCGGCGGGACTGCGGCGCCGCGCAACGAGGACAATGGCCTCCCCCTGCCGCAGGCCGCCAGCTCCCGCGGGAGGCCCGGGACCATCTGGAGCCGGCAGCCCCGCGGGGCTCGGGGCGGGGCCGAGTCACCCCCTCCCCGCCTGGCGCCATGGCAACCGTGGCCCCTCTTCCTTGTACCCATAGCTACCGGACCCGGGGTCGCTGACCTTCCCCGGGGCCAGCGGGGCGGCGGCGGAGTGGCTGGGTGTGGACCCCCCCAACACCTTTCCTGTCGGTGCCCCCTGGAACCCGGCTTTTGGTCATCATCCCGCCCCCCCCCCCCCGGCCGGGGCGCCCGGGTCCCCCTCCCGACAGTCTCCAGCAGTTTGGACACCCACCTTTGTCCCCATTCCACTTTGCACCCCCCAAACCCAACCCCGGGCACTTGCCATCCCTCCGTTCCGTTGCTTACCGCCCAGGCGGCTTCCCCAGAGGCAGCCTGTGTTTGCCTTCTCAAAGTTCCCTCTTTGGGCACCACCGGGTCATTTCCCGGGAGCATCACTCAGTCATCCCATCGCCCCCATCCTCTTGGCTTCCCAAGGCGTCCCCATGGCACATGTGCGTTAGAGATGCGCTTCTTGCAAGTCGGACTCTGGGCAGTCATCCCCGCAGCGTCTCATGGCCTCTCATTTATCAACCAGGAGAATTCCGGCCTAGTCACTGTCTTCCCGGGGCGTGGGGGTGGGGAGAGACTGTTCTAGGCCTGGCTCGGCTGGCTGTCCGGGTCTGTCGTGCATTCTTAGAGCCAGAGTGACCTAAGGTCTAAGGTCAGGAAGCCGAGCCGGGAGGACTCCCTGCTAAAGAGAGGCGAGGAGTGGTGCTCCCCAAACAACCGGGATTACAGAATGCCAGCTCAGAGCTACAGTGTAATCTTCTCGTGATCTCTTCTCCACGCCCCTGCAGCTTCAGCGAGCTAGATATGTTCTAACAGACTAGAAAGCTATGTTGGGAGATTGATAACAGACAAGGGAGGTTGCAGCCAGCAAACCAAATAGACCACACGGCTTCCTTCTGGCCAAGTAGCGTCTTTCTACTTGGGGAATGCCTAGGGCATTCTACTTAGGGCCACACAACCAAAGGACTTTGGGTCAATTCATGGGTTGAAGGTTTGTGAGGTCCTCAAATTAGCTGGGGTCCTCAAATTACGGCCCGTGGGCCACATGCGGCCCCCCGAGGACAATTATCCGGCCCCCCGGGTGTTTTTGCCGCTGCCGCCGGTCCTCCTTAGCGGCCAACTCATCCCGGACCCGCCGTGAATTTGTTCATAGTTGTGGTTTGTTTGTTTGATTGTTTTTTTTTTTAACTATAGTCCAGCCCTCCAATGAACCGGCCCGCTGTTTAAAAAGTTTGAGGACCCCTGGTTTAGAGTTTGGTTTCATTTGATGCAGTGAGTTGACTCATTGGGCGTCTGGATCGCAAGGTCAGAGGTTCGAAACGAACAGTCTTCTGTCCGAGTGAGAGTCCATTAGAATGTAGAGTCTCAGAAACCCGCCAGGATAGTTAGACTCTGTCGTATAGAGTCCGCACGACTCAGAACAGACTCGAGGGCAGTGAGTTCAGTTTTTGAGGTTGGAACACCCACACCTAGTGAAACAGAGAGGTCACTCACGCATGCCCTTGGACCCCCCCCTCCCCCCTCCGTAAGATTTTGATAGAGCTATTCACGGTAAACTCCTTCGAAAACGTTTCCCAGATGAAAGAGATCTTGCTATCCGCACGAGGGTGGGCCCTCTGACCGACCTGGCCTCGGTTTTCCTGGTCTTGACCAGATGGGTTGGCAGAGGGGGTCAGGGAGTTGCTTCCTAAAATGGCCTTGACGTCCTGCTCTAAACCCAGTGGTCTGTGACTCTCCCATAGCCTCCACCTTCTGCATTTCAGTAGCTCACCGGTAGCTTCAGTCCTGGCAATTAGTTGTTTTTTATTCTGAAGGTAACACCTGCGGGTAAAGGGAGTAAGGTCAAAGGAACAGGTGCAGCAAGGAGTGTGTGTGTGTGTGTGTGTGTGTGTGTGTGTGTGTGTGTGTATGTGTGGCGGGGGGCTCTTAGCAACTTTCTGCTAGATTGTGACTGTGGTGGTTTTGTGCTTATGTTCACTTCATGATTGAGATGCAGGGGTGTTCATCTGGAGATAGCCATTGAGGAGCCAATGAGACCTCCGTGTGGGCAGGGCTTTCTCCTGAGACTTCTGGGAAATCTCATGATATTTCCCTCGTGGAGATGAAAAGCTATCTCCCCAGTTGTTGGGAGTTAATCTCAGAGATGATTGAGCACGGACAAGACAAGACAGCAGCATCTGAGGAGCCAGAGAAGCCACACGGCTTGGCCCTGATGGAGCCAGACCTCTGAGGCTGGAGAGGCCACGTGGAGACCCCTGCCAGTGATGAGTTGCTTCTGCCACCACTGGATGCTGTTGATGGACCCTGAGCCCTGGATGTGAGGAGCCAGGGGGAGACCCCTGCCAGCGCCAGGATTCTGCACCCGCTGACCTGTGACTTTGTGAGTCGGAAGGAGACATTATAGACTGGTATCGGGCATATGGGCTAATATGGGACTGATGACTTTGAACAGGACCGGGCTGGGATGCTTTCTCAGTGTTCCATTCCTTTTGTATAGAAACCCTTTCCTTAGTTCCATATGCGTGTCTATGAAATGTGTTCCTCTAGTCTACCCAGCTGCCTTATCTTGGAAGAAGTACAACCGGGACGCTGCATGGAAGCAAGGCCAGCTGGTCTTCTATACGTTGGACATGTCAGGAGAGACCAGGGCCTGGAGAAGGACGCCCTGCTGGATAGAGCGACGGTGAAGAAGAGGGAAACCCCTGATAAGCTGGATGGACGCTTGAGTGCGGGACTGCGGCCCACTGGGTTGGCGGTTCACATCCATCAGCAGCTCTCCAGGAGCAAGGCTGGGCCTCCTACTCCCATCAGAGGGCAGTGCTGCCCACCCCCCTCCAAAAAAAAGATGGATTGACGCAGTGGCTGCGACAATGCGCTCAGGCAGAAGAAGGATGGTGAGGGCGGTGCGGGACTGGACGGCGCTTCCTTCCGTCGTACAGAAGGCCGCTGTGAGACCGAGCCCACTCAAAGGCATCGAACCACCAGTCAAGCTCCCGGTCTCTAAAGGCATTCCACCGGATAGCAAGCCTACAGGACTTGCTCCCAGCGTTCCCAAGGCTGCAATCTCTATGGACGCAGTCAGCCACACCTTTGCTCCCGCAGAGCAATCGGTGAGTTCCAGCTTGCAGTTGGCGGCGGAGCACTTTAACCTCTGCACTATCCAGGCGCCTCTCCTCTGAGTCGTGCATTTCTGGACGAGTGACCTTCCGTTTCCAGCATTGCATGACCTGCAAGATAGGCACGATCGCTGTCGTTCCCATTTTCTTTCTTTCTTTTTTTTTTTTTTGGTACGAAGATCTTTATTATATCATAAAAAGTCCATAGTTGTCCTGTCTGTTCCTATGTACAAGCTCCTGTGGGCTGTCCCCTACCCAGTCCCACCTGTCCCCTCACCACGGTGCCAATCAACACTCCAAACTGACCCGCTAATCAATAAAAGTAGAGGAACTGGAGGTGGCGGCCCAGGGCTGATGGGAGAAGGTAACAAAGGGCTGAGTGGTGGGGGTGGCTCTCGTCACCTTGATGGGACAGGAAGGGCACATGTGATGCCTGCCCAGAGCTGCCAGGCTAGAGGCAGAGGCTGCAGATGATACCTCAGGTGGTGCTCAGGTCGGAGCCCCCGGAAGGGACAGCTGAGGTGGAAGGATGTCCTGCGGTCTGATTGTGAGGCCCCAGAGGGGCTGTCAGCCTTCCTTCTCAGGCCCCTTTCCACGTAGCAGCAGGCTGAGCCTGCAGAGTTTGTGGCTCCTGGGACAGCTCGGGGTGGGGGGGTGGGGACAGCTGGGTAGGAAATCCTAGTGCTACTCTCTGCCTTATCTTTTTATTTTATTTTTTTAATTTATTTTTTTTAGGCATCATTGCCCTGGTGGTGGGAGTAGGAGGCCCAGCCTTTGCTCCTGTGAGTGGGAATTGAACCTCCATTCCAGTGGGCCGCAGTCCCGCGCACAACCACTACGCCACCGGGGCTCAGCCCCAGCCTTATCTTTTTAAAAAATGATTATTTTCCTGGGTAGAAGTCTTGGTTGGAAGTATATTCTCTCTCTCTCGAGAATCGGGTTCCTGGAGTCTTGACAGTCCCAGAGGTGAGCACCCACGTGAAAAAAAAAAAAGATTATTTTACTGGGGCTCTGACAACTCTTATTACAATCCATCCATCAATTGGATCAGGCATACTTGGACATATGTAGTCATCATTCTTTTCTAGACAAGTGCTTTCCATTGAGCCCTTGATATCAGCTCCTGTGGCGGTCATGTGCTTATGTCAATTTCATGATTGAGATGTGGTGGTGGAGTCTAGCCTGTGAGTCTGGAGATAGCCATTGAGGAGCCAATGAGGCCACGTGTGGGCATGGCTTTCTCCTGAGACTTCTGGGAAATCTCACGATATTTTCCTGGTGAAGATGAGGTGCTATCTCCCCAGCTGTTGGAAGTTAGTCTCAGAGACAACGAACTACGGACAAGACAAGATGGCAGCGTCCCAGGAGCTGGAGGAGCCGGAGGAGAAGCCACATGGCCTTACCCTGATGGAACTAGACCTCTGAAGCTGGAGAAGTCACGTGGTGACCCCTGCCAGTGCTGAGTTGCTTCTACCACCACTGGATGCTGTGGATGGACCCTGAGCCCTGGAAGTGAGGAGCCATGGGTAGACCCCCGCTGGCGCCAGGACTCTGCACCCACTGGCCTGTGACTTCGTGAGTCAGAAGGAGACTTTATAGACTGGTATCAGACATATGGGCTAATATCGGACTTATGACTTTGAACTGGACTGGGCTTGGATGCTTTCTCAATGTCCCATTCCTCTTGTATATAAACCTTTCCCTTATATCCATATGCGTGTCTATGAATTTGTTCCTCTAGTCTACCCTAACACAGCTCCTCTTTTCCCTCCTTCTTCCCCCACCCTCTGCGTTCCCATTTCCTTGGTGAGCAAGCTGACACTCAGAAACCAGACCCCGTTCCCGGTGGACATGCCAGGTCTTCAGAATCCCTTCTAGATAAGCTGGAACCCTGGTGGCTGTGAGCCGAAAGGCTGGTGGATATGCCACTTTCTCCATCAGAGAGGGACACAGCCGTCTGCTTCTTAAAGGAGAGCTTTAACACTTTGGCAATATGAGGCAGGCTTACTCTTTCTTGCTGGGCTTCTAAGAGTTCAAATGGACTCACGGGGCAAGAGGTTTTATTTATTTATTTAAGAGCGGAAGAGCAGAATGACTGAAAGGAAAACATGGATCCCAAAGCCAGCTCTGTCCCTACTGGGGTTTAAAATCTGGTCTTGACACCGCCTGGCTGTGTGACCGGAGCTCTGGTGGCAGAGTGGGCTACACGTCTGGCTGCTCATAGCACAGCCCATAGTTCGAACCCACCAGACTCTCGGTGGGAGAAAGGGGAGGCTTTCTGCTCCTGTAAAGAGTTTACAGCCACGGAAATCCACCGGGGCAGTCCTACTCGGACCTAACAGGCTGCTGGGAGTCAATCCACGCGATGACAGTGAGTTTGGAGTTTCCGAGTTGCGTGACGTCCCCTGTCTGGGGTTCCGTTTCCTTGCCTGTCAAATGTAGCATCATCTGGGGACTTGCAGGTCCGGTTCTTTGACGGTGCCCGGCAATTTCCCATATCGCGGCTCAGTCCGCAGAGGATGCCTGCTCGGTCAGCGAACATGCAGACCTGGTGTCTCCGCTCTCCCTCACTGCGTTGCTTTGGAAACGTGGTCTTCTGCTCTCTGGTGCGTCAGTCCAATCAGGGGTGAAGAACACGCCCACTCTCTTCTTCCCTTGCCTTGCAAAGTAATGTCCACGGAGCATGCTGAGACTCACAGAGAAGGCAGACTTCCTGCTTGCATGAGCAAAGTGTGTGGACTTGCTGCCACCAAGCCCCGGACAGCCACAGCCCTCGCCTACGGATGAGAGGAAGAGCTGGCCTTTCTGTCTGAGAAAAAGCCCAATATAAGCCAAATCACCTTCAGAAGCTTCCTGGCCCTCACCCCTTCTGGTCTGCTCCCTCCCATCCGCATGTCGAGACATTCAAGTCGCTTGCTAGCACAGAAAGCAACGTGTAAGCCCCGTTATCTTCCCCCACCTCCTCCCTCTATTTGCAGCTTTCCTGAGTCATTGACACTCACCGCTTCTTTGCCTCCTGTTCAACAACTGTTCATTCAAAAATGTTTATTGAGGCCTTCACGTGCCAGTGGGTGAGAGAGGAGGCTCTCTGCTCCCAGAAAGAGCTACCGTCTTGGCAACCCACAGGGGGGAAGCTCTCCTCTGTCAGATTGGGGCTCCATGAGTCCGACTGGACTCCGTGGCCCTGCATTTGGAGTTTGGTATGACGCGTCAGAGATAGGATGATGAGCAACGTGAACGTGGCCTCGCGTCGTCGCTGTGGCCCCTGAGTCATGACCACCTTATGCATCACCACAGAGCCCAACGTGGCCCGCTCCCGCGCACGCCCACGACTGTGGAGGCTCGTGTCTCCCTCGAGCTCCTTGTGTGAGGCTGGGCAGACTTAGAGAAACAGATGCAGAGAAACTCCTGTCTGTCTAGCAGAACTTTCTATCCAGAAGTCCATGGACAAAGCACCCCCGTCCAGTCCAGATCAAGTCCATAAGTCTGATATTATTAGCCCATATGTCCAACAGCAATCTATAAAGTCCTCTTCAGACTCACGAAACATATGCAATGATGCTGAATGCAGGACGATCACAGGCCAGTGGGGCAAAATGCAAAGTGAGGGATGGTAGAAGCATCTCAGCGCTGGCAGGGGTCTCTACGTGACTTCTGTAGACCCAGGTTTCTGGTCGCATCAGGGTAGGTCCATGTGGCTTCTTCTCAGGGATGTCCCACAGGAAATGCGCCTTGTCAGTCAAGTGTCTCCCAGGGAGTGCACTGAGAGAGACAGTATCTCCGCCTCCAAGAAGGAAGTACCACATTTCCCAGAATTCTCAGGAGAAGGCCATGCCCATACAGAGCTCTCATTGGCCATCTCCAGATTGACCCGCTAGACTCCACCCTGACACTCTTCATCCTCAAATGGACACCAGATTAGAAGACTGCCACACTACTATACTCCTTAAGCGTTTCCTTCATTTTTTTTTTTTATTATTTTTTTTTTTAAAGAGCTTTATTTATTTTTTTATGGCGTCACTGCCTTGGTGGGAGTAGGAAGCCCAGCCTTGCTCCTGGAGAGCTGCTGCTGGATTTGAACCGTCAACCCTCTGGGCTGCAGTCCTGCACACAACCACTACACTACCGGGGCTCAGCCGTTTCCTTCATTTTTCGGGCCTTCGACTTCACCAGACACGATACCGCACCTGGTCTTTCCTCATAACATCGCAGTTGGTGGCCAAAGCAAGCAAGCGGAAGTCTCTCCTTCTTCACTCTTGGGAGCATCCGACGTGCTTGTTCTGTTCAGGCTGAGCTGCTCACTCTTCTGCGGTCCACGGAACACCCAGTATGTTTTTACCAACATTGGAAGCTGAATGTGAACCATGAGGGAGGCAGACATGAATAAAGCAACCTGTCAGCTATATAATCCCCAAAGGTCATGAGTGCTAGACATGAAAAGTTCAGGATGCGATGAGGCTGGCATGGCGAGAGAGGGAGAGAGAGAGAGAGAGAGAGAGAGAGAGAGAGAGAGAGAGAGGACTGGATAGTAAAGAGGAGATAGGGTGAGCAAAGGAAACGAACAAACAACCATGTATATTGGGTGTGTGTATACGATATAACAATTTTTTCAACAGTTTTATTAGCGCATGATTCACATATCACACAATTCCATCACATCAAGAAGAGTTGTACAATCATCACCACAGTCAATTTTAGAACATTTTCATTCTTGTATTCATTGCTAATAGTTCCCCATTTATTCCCAACCTCCCCTGCTATACCCCC
Source organism: Nesogale talazaci (assembly GCA_004026705.1). Taxonomy (NCBI): domain Eukaryota; kingdom Metazoa; phylum Chordata; class Mammalia; order Afrosoricida; family Tenrecidae; genus Nesogale; species Nesogale talazaci. Next base: position 26,413 of record PVJH01019331.1, on the reverse strand, counting down.
AAAGAATCATTAATCCAGTTATTGTCTCTATAGTTTTATCTATCCTGGATTTCATATGCAGAAAAATGTTAAACAAAAACTAACAAGAGTAGCAAAGTAAACCAGATTTAAAAACCTCGATAGAAAATAAAGCAAAAAATGTTAAATATATTTTTTAGGTTTTTTGTTTGTTTGTTTGTTTTTGGGCATTACTGTCCTCTGGTGGTGGGAGTAGGAGGCCCAGCCTTTGCTCCTGTGGAGCTGGAATTGAATGTCTATCCCAGTGGGCCGCAGTCCCACACACAACCACTATGCCACCGGGGCTCAGGCAAAAAATGATAAATTTTAGAGCAAATTTAGATGGACTGTAAGGGAGATCCAGTGATAGAGTGTTACATTTTAACCTAACTGCATCCGTAACAATCCCCTTGCCAATGCATTCAGCATGTTAGCAAGGCTAGTCACCTCCCTGGTCCATGGCCAGTGAGGATTCACCACTGGCTTCACCCATATGTATTTTCCCTTGACTTTAAAATGGGTCAAGGGGGAGATCAAATGATAAACTATCCTATGTTGACCTAACTGGCTCTGCCATGAACAACTTTACAATGGTCTCTGAGGATAACACGGCTATGTACCACCTTACACTGTGACTGGAAGGGATCCACGGGAGGCTGAATCCAGGTGCAGATCCCTGCAAGTGGATTTTTGGGCTTCTATCATCATCTACAGACTGCTGCAACCTGAGTGTTCAGGAATTATCATCTTAAAAAATTAAAGACAAAGATTGAGGAGTTGACACAAGAACACTTTTAACCAGGAGACCTAATTTGATCAGAAAGGAGAGGGCCAAGAGAGAAGCCCCTCAGATCATCTGAGCTGAGGTTTAAAGTACGGGATGGGTTTGCTAGGCACAGGAGGGGTAAGAATGATGAGGGCAGCCACTACCATAAATGTCTCGGAAGGACAGCCAGGGTGCACGTTAGAGCCCGTGGTGAAATCAATGGACACCCTGACTGCAGCACTGGGCTCACATGTATGTACCTGGAGGCCGGGGGACTGGCAGCACCTCCTCTCTTATCCATACAGTGCCTCTGAGCTGAAACTCACTTTGCCAGTGCAACCTGTTAACACCACGTGGCACCTGTCGTCCTAGCACTGTATAGATACTACTCCTTTAGTCTCACAATTTTCAGGAGGGAGAATTGCTAACCTCATTTAACCGAAGAAGAAATGGAAGGAAGCATTGAGAGACTAGGCACCTCGTCATGGAACCAAGCAGTGGGGAGAGCTGTTTTTTTAACCCAGGTTAACACTTGGGCTCGTGTCACGGACCACAGGGAGTCCACATCACTAACGGCAGTGCGTGTGGACGCCAGGCCTAACACAGCCAGCTGGATGTAGACGGTGTTGGTCACCAGATTAAAGTGACCAGATTTCAAGCGGGACACCATTGACCGGGGGCGGGAGAGGGGTTGTGTGTTCTTGATGAAAAATTTGGTCTGTATGGAGCCACAAAAATTTTCGTAGAATGCAAAAATAGTATTGTGATATATTTATTTTAATTTTAAAACCCCGCGGGACGTTGTCAAATGGTTAAAAAAAATGGGACGTCTGGCCACCTTATGAAGTCACCAAGTGAGAAGAAACCAGCGTGAGGGTAGGCATGAGGGCCAGAGGCAGTGCGTAACGGGCAAGACGGGCCAGCACTAGACCATACAGGACTTTGTAGGTCTCTGGGGACTTTTTGTGCTTTACTTTCGGAACCCTCCGAGACCATGGAAGGCCTTGAAGCCAGGAGGCAGAGTGATAATCTTAGCATTCTGAAAAAGATGCGGCTGCAGCTTTTGTGGGAAGGGGTGGGGGCCGCTTGGGTGCGCACGTTCATTGTGAAAACAGTTGGGGGGGGCCACCCCTGCAATGGTTCGAACGAGGAAGGAGAGGGGAGCATGAATTCAGTTGTTGGCCGTGGAGGTCGACGTGTGCGTGGCTGCCGTTACCTCCTGTCAGGTTGGTTCCTGGTGGACACAAAGAGAGTCCTTGAATCTCCATGGAAACAGAGCGCCAGACCTTTCTTCCCTGGTGCCCCTCGAGCCACCTCCATGGATCCCATGCGGACTCATCGTGACCCCCTGTGGGTTTCTGAGACGCCCAAACTCTTGGGGGGAGTAGAGAGTCCAGTCTTTCCCGGGAGAAGCTCCTGGTGGTTTTGAACCTACGACCACAGGAATCGCAGCCCACCGTGCAACCACACCACCACTGGGGCTCCTGCCGGTGGGAAACAAACGGCCAGGGAGGGCATAATGCTGGCACCAGACCGAATGAGCAGGACGAGATGACGGGTTGGCTATTAGAATAGTGACGCGCTTTAAGGGAGGAGGGAAGTGCCACTCACAGAGATGAGGAGCAAGACCACGTGTCTGGGTGGGGGGGGTGAGGGCGGGGGTTAGATTGTCAGCTCGGGAACCTACTGGGTTTAGAGCCTCTGGAAGGACGACTGAGGAGTCAGTGGTATCTGGGTACGGAGTGCAGAGTGCCGGCTGCGCTCAACACACCCGTTTGGAAGACATCCATGGGGAGCTGTCTTCGAGGTAATTCGTAGATAAACATGGATGCCGTGGATTCATTCCTGCACAGGATTGCTGCTTCCCTACAGTGGCTTCATCCAGAGCATCCATAGTCACTGTGTCGAATCCAGTTGTGAATTCTTAATTGGTATTTTACAATTCTTGGCAACCAGACACTCTAATGACACTCCGCTTCTTCCCATGTGATTCCTTTAGTGTAGGGTTGTCGTATCCCCTGGTTTATCTCCTGCCCTCTGTCCTTGTTTTTGTTTTGTTTTGGGAGGCATCACTGCCTCTGGGGGTCGTGGGCGCTACCCAGTGCCGCTCCTGAGAGCCGCCGCTGGATTTGAACCGCCAAGCCCGCAGGCCGCAGTCCCGCACTCAACCACTTAGGCCACCGGGGCTCAGCCCTGTCCTTTTTTTTTTTTTTTTGCTCAGTTTCTCTTCTGGGTTCTGGTCTGCTTTTCACTCCACGCTGTCGCTGCTGCTGTTGTTGCTGGGGGTGGAGTCTTGTCGTCCGTGTTTACTCATTCTCTCCAGGAATAGTCCACCCCTGGCTCACCTGACTTGCTCTGCAGCTAGAGGGATCTTTCGGAATCAATACGCTGACCAATCTCGCTTCTGTAGGAAAGCCTTCAAGGGCTCCCCGTTGCCCTGGGGACGACGTCCAGTGTTCTGACAGGGTTCACACGCCATCTGTGAGCTGTGCCCCTCGGACCTCTTTGACCTCTGGTCTCCCCTCTCCTCCCTTAGCACTCTGTGGGCTGGCCGTAAGGAATCTCAAAATATCCCCGTGGTGTATGGGATTTTGAGCTAGGAGTATGCTTCCGCTTCTGTTCGCTTCGTGCTCATTCATTCTCTGGGTCGCTGGTTAGACGTCACTTCCTCTGAAAGCCTTCCTGGGGCCCAAGCCTACGACAGGCGCCTTCTGACGGCATCCAACTCTGGAGAGGTCCCGCTAGCCAGGGCCATGGGTGACCAGAAGTCAGGCACACAGATGCCTGGACAACAGACTCAAGAATGACCTGAGAGGGAGAAGGCGACTCTTTGTAATAAGTCAGTGAGACGAGTGCATTTTCTCTTTCTTTGACTCTTAGCCTACCTCCCCCTCCATCGCCTATGGAAGCACTAGCAAGGGCTTTCTAGAAGCGCTGCCCTCTGCTTATTAGATGAGACCGAAGAACCCAAATCCAAGACTTGGCTTTTGAACTCTTTCTCGACTTGCTGCTATGCTGAGTTGTCAACTGGGACTTTGCCAGGAGCCTTTGGAAGCCCCCCCCCGGGTATCACACAGAGCGAAGCACTGCTTGGCTCGGAGGCCATCCCTCTGACCATGAGCGGGGCTGAGCTGTGGCGGAGGCTGCAGTGTGGGCCCGGCTCATCCCCCAGTGCTCCCCTCAGTCCTGCTGACCTCCTGCGGGCCTCCCGGCATGTGCCCCTTGCCTGTTAGACTCTACAGTCGAAGCAACGCTCCTGAAGGTTCTTCGTTGGTTTGCTTTTTTTTTTTCCTTAAATCTTTTTTTTTATTAAAAAATATGGAACGCTTCACGAATTTGCGTGTCATCCTTGCGCGGGGGCCATGCGGATCTTCTCTGTGTCCTTCCAATGTTAGTATACGTGAAGCGAGCACCGTTGGCTTGCTCTTTCAATGGCCACAGGTGCGTGTGAGGAACCTTCTCCTCCTCTATGCAGACACAGAACCTGGTACGCCTGAAGTTCCACCTGCAGGTCTTGAACTGTTGAAGTGGGAGCAGCGCGAGGCTCTCCTCCACACAGAAATATCATCCTTTTTAGGTTGCGAGCAGAATGGTTGTCTGGGACTGCCGGCCATGGAAGGTCAAGGTTCCCAATGGGATCGCCATGGAGCGGTCTAAGAGTCCCACAGGTAAGGTAAGGGGTGGAGTGGGTGGTCCAAGCCAAGGCCTCGTGAAGGTTCAAGGGTTGAAGTGGGCTGAGAAGCAACAAAGCCCCCATGGAGGAAGCGCACCAGCCTGGGTGACCACATGAGGTGTCGAAGGGATCTGGTATCAGGCATCAAAGAGCTAAAACTTATATCATTATAAATGAGGGGGAGTACAGATTGGGAGCCCAAAGCCCGTCCATAGGTGAAGCGACATCTTCTTACAGAGGGGTTGCAGGGAGGAGAGGAGTCAGTTAAAATACAGCGTGGTAACAGTGAACTATGCAATTTTCCTCTGGTTCTCAAATGCTTCCTCTCACCCATTCTCATGATCCTGATTCTATCCGACAAATCCAGTTATACCAAGGGATGTACACGGGAGTCGGAAACATGGGGAGTTCAGGATAGATGATCCCTTCAGGACCAGTGGTGGAAGTGGCGATACTGGGAAGCTGGAGGGACGGTGGAATAGAAGGGGGGAACCAATTTCAGGAATCTACTTATAACCTCCTCTCGGAGGTATGGACAACGGGGAAGTGAGTGAAGGGATACATAGGACGGTGTACGATATGAAAAAGTAATAACAATTTGTAAATTATTAAGGGTTCACGGGGGAGGGGGAGTGGGGAGGGAGGTGAAATATGGGGAGCTGGTACTGGGGGCCTAAGTGGAAGGAGGATGTTTTGAGAGTGATGATGGCAATACGTGTGCACATGTGGTCTGCATACCATGGACGTATGCATTGATTATGATTGGAGTTGTAGGAGCCCCCAATAAAATGATTTATTAAAAAAAAGGATGGGGGGGGGGAAGGAGCTTATACCAAGGGTTCAAGTAGAAAATACTTGGAAATGGGGATGGCAACATGTGCAGAGGTGTGCTTGATACAGATGAAGTATGGAATGTTATAAGAGCTGTAAGAGCCCCCAATAAAATCATTAAAAAATAAAAGATTAAGTGGGAGCCATGGGGCTTTCCATAAAGCAATCCTTTGCCTTGCCTACACCAAGACCACAGGTTCTGCCTACAGGGGAACTGTGTCACAAGTGCACTGGCGACAGAGCCCAGAGCCCAAGACCAAGGGAAGGACGTCGTACTTCATCAGTTAGGTCAGGAAGACAGAAGGTGACTTTTGGTCTTGATGCCTCTTTCCCGATGCCAGGATGATAAGTAAACCCAACACGGCATACAACATTGTGAAGAGAAGGGGTCTAGGGGAAGGAAGGCGAGGGTCTGCGATGAACACTCAAAATGAGAGGGCAGGCGTATTCTCATTTGAGACATGCCATCAGGAAGGGCCAGTCCCTGGAAGAGGACACCGTGCTTCATGGAGGGTCAGCAAAAGAGAGGGACAATCTCAACGAGATGGATCGACACGGTGGCTCGTGGAGAGGATGGACTCAAACAGAGCAATGATTGTGAAGACAGTGCAGGAGGCCCGCAGTAACTGCTCCGTTCTGCGGCATCCTGGCTCCGTAACAGTTGGGGCTGAATGGACATCTAACCGAATTCATCTAGGCTGAATGGACATCTGACTGAATTCATCTAGGCTGAATGGACATCTAACCAAATTCATCTAGGCTGAATGGACATCTAACGGCAGCAGCGACGGCAGCCCTGGTCGTGGAGTGGTCGCACATCAGGCTGTGCGAACCATGCAGTCAGAAGTTCAAAACCACCGGCAGCTCCGAGGGAGAAAGACGAGGCTGTCTCTTCCCAGAAACAGTACATTCTCTGAAACCCGCAGGGGTCCCCCAGAAACAGTACATTCTCTGAAACCCGCAGGGGTCCCCTAGGAGGCAGCATGGACTCTAACGAGGGCAGTGAGTATGGCTTGAAGGACAACAGTATTCATTTCTGGGGAGTCCTCTGGGAGGGGCTAAGGTGACGGTGTTCAACTGCTGCCAGAGGCAACGCGAAAAAGAAGCTGGATAATTACTTCGGAAAAGCCGGCCATGGAAAACTCGATGAACTAACACCTGTGGGGTCACCCTGCGTCACAGTCTACTCAAAGGAAGCTGGTGTTCTTTTCCTGCCCCCGGTAGAAATGGGGGCGGAGACGCTCACTTGAGACACAGAGACGATGCCCTATTTCCTCAGCGGAACCTACCGCTTGACATTGCAAACACACGCGGCGCGCCAGGAGAGGTCAGAACGGTGGGCGGGCGTGGGGAGCTTCGGGGTCCTGCCAAGACCGACCCCATTTCCAGTGACGACCGCAGACAAGGACGCCAGTGGAACACCAGCCCAGGACACCACTTGCCAGGGAGGAGGATGTATTTTGAAGCAAAAGTCTGGCCTTGAGCCAAGATAAAGTCTCAAGTCCAACGAACGGCACTTTCTGATATGTGGGGGTGGGTGAAAGTGGGGTGGGCAGGACCATAGAGTCTTGCCTCGGGCTCTGTTCTGTGACAAGGGAAGTTGGGGTGCCTGGAGCCCTAAGGATGGAGTTGGAGGAACTGGAACTGATTTGTTTGGCAACATGGAGGGATGGCACCCATTTATCTCTGTCCAATTCGCATTCCACGCAGCACTTATTTATGGACTGCCCCTCCCGGACTATTTTTAACTTGACGATCTCAATGCCACCACCAGAAACTGGGTCTGCAAACCCCTTGGAATGAACCTGACCCACCTGGGAGTGGGCTGCGATGAAACCGGCACCTTTCATCCTTTGGACGACGGACGCCACACACCCGCTGGAAAGATACAGATCCTTTGGGAAAGTGTCTGATCACAACAAACGGGGTGGATTCTCATAGCCGAGGAGGCGTCTTTGGGGTTCCTTGATCAAATTGACAATTCGAGGGTCGTGCTGGGAAACCTACAGGGGCCAGGACCCCCACCTTCACCCCCACGAATTGGCTCTGTGTCCATCTTTGAAGCTGGAGACCCCTTCTGTGTCTTAGCCTAATTTGCTTGTGCACTGCAGGCACTACTGACAGCTTAAACTTCTGGGTGGTTAAGCGGCTCAAGCCGGATTCTTCTGACCTTGCTGGAAGACCAGCGTATCCCCGTCTCCTTGTGTGACCTTGAGCAAGTGATTTTCCTTTCCCAGCCTCAGTCTCCTCATCAGTAAATAGAGGCTCCCTCTCATGAAGGAAGCTGGGGTGAGAAAGAAACGGAATGGCGCAGGGCAGGAGTGGGGATCTTGATGCCCTTGAAGGAAACTCGAGCCTATCACTAATGAGATTTCACTGATATAGTGGGGGAAATTTTGCCATAAGCAAAACGTAATGCAGAAGCAGCTAGCCTCCCATAAAAGACACCCGGGGAGCTGATTGGTGTTACAAAAAGATTTCTCCATTTATGAAAGGACTGATACGAGGGTGTCTTTAAACCCGTGGTTCTCAGCTTTCCTTATGCCCTGACCCTTTCACACAGTTCCTCATATGGAGGTGACCGCCCCCCAATCATAAAATTATTTTCATTGCTACTTAACTACAAATTTGCTATTGTTATGATTTGAGCGACCCCTGTGACAGGGTCGTTAGACCTCCCAAAGGAGCCGCGACCCACAGGTGGAGAACCACTGCTGTAAACAAGCAGTGTTCTCCCCACTTATGACACATTTAGATTATAATGAGCCACTTAGGACCATCCATTTTTTTGGGGGTGTGTGTGTGTGTGTGTGTCCATCTTATGGTTAGACAGTGTGGCTGCACTGCTGCAACCGCTCCCGGATGTTCACCCACAGAAGTGCGATGTCAGGATTCACTCTTCAGAACACCCCACACAGCAGGCTATGAAAAGAGAAAAAAAAAAAGAAAAGAAAAGGCCCATTTGACTGAGGCAGTTGTGGTTAAGTGTCATCCAGTTTCTGACCCAAGTGACCCTGGGCACAACAGAAGGACACACTGGCCGGTCCTGCCTGGTCCTCACCGTGGTTCCTCTGCCGGAGCCCACGGCTGCAGTCACAGAGTCCACCCATCTCCCTGAGGGCCTTCCTCTGTTTCCCGCCCCTCCACTTTACCCAACAGGACGTCCTTCTCGAGGGGCTGGTCTCTCCTGACGACGTCCGAGGTCTGTCAGATGAGGTCTCACCATCCAGCCATATGCCTTCCAAGACAGATGGACTTGTCCTTTTAGCAGTGCCTGGAGCTTTCGGCATTCCGCTCTGGTTCGGGCCTCGTTGGGGTCATCAGAAGTAGAAGCCCACGGTCAGTTTGGAACTCCCTGCGTGTCAAGAAGGATTGAATTCCTATCATGGAAAACGTAGTTTCTGTAAGGTCCAGGGACCTCCGATGGTGCGAATCCCAGGCCATCTGTAATGCCATCACACAGGCCAGGCCTGAACCACTGTGACAAGTTAGCAATTACAATCCCGGGGACTCGCCCAGCTTCTTTATAAAGGGATTAGATGGATTTCCTGTGGTTTCAAAGGGCAGAGCGAGAACCAATGGGCAGAAGATATCCCCATTGTATCGGCTTGAGGTCATGAAAAGCTGTCTACCTCATGACTGCTGTCCCAAGCTGGAATGGGTTGCAACTTTCCCAAACACAGCTTGCTCAAGGGAAAGCTGGCTATCAGCCTGTCAGGACAGTTGGACTATTGAGCAAAAGAGGGAGGTGGCTAGGGGGTCAGTGTTTCCCAGCCCGGACTACACTATGCAAATGAACACCCTCTAGTCCTTGGATCCAGGAAGAGGTTGAGGAAGGAGGTAACGAGATATGAATCAGGAGAAAACGGCAGGGATTAAGAGCGTGAATTGGAGACAACATAATTTGACCGGTTGGGAAATCCTGGATGCGAAAGCCTCCAAGATTTCTTCCGATTGAAAGATTCTGAAAACTCCCCAAACCATTTCACAGACTTGATTTCAACTCTATTCCTGGGAGGGTGTTCCTTTTTTAAGTTGTGAGAAACTAGAACACAGCACCTGAAGTGGTGGAATGGGAGCAAGAATTCAAGCGCCCTGACCCTTTTTAGACTTTTGATCTCATGACCTCTTTCCATCCGGTGGTTCTAGAAGGAGGGTGAATGTGGAGGAGGCAGAGGATGGAGGTGGTCTTAAAGCTGGAGGCTGAGCCCCGGTGGTGTAATGGTTGAGTGCGAGACTGCGGCCCACTGGTTAGGCGGCTCAAATCCAGCAACAGCTCTCCAGGAGCAAGGCTGGGCCTCCCACTCCCACCAGAGGGCAGTGATGCCCCCCCCCAAAAAAAAAACAAAACTTGGAGCCCAGGGACCTCTTCAACTTCAGAAAGCAGTGAACTGTAGACCACAGCACAGATAAGAGCTCCTGACATACAGAATCCAGGACAGATAGACACTCAGGACCAGTAGTGAGAATAGTGACACCATGAGGATAGGAGGAAGGTGGAGGAGAAGGGGGAGCATGGGGGCACCGACCTGCAATGATCAATGTCATGGCATAGTGCCGGAGAGCAGCACTATGCCGTGACATAGCTTTTTTTGGTTATCCAGGCTGAGGAGACACTGGACACTAATGTGAAAGGACTGAAATCCCCCGGGCCTGGGCTGCTCCCAGCACCTGAGACCGAGAGATGAGACATCAGAGACCCTGCAATCAGGAGACACAGGAAGCCTTCCAGCCCCATCGGTCGCCAATCAAAGGCGAGGAGGAAATGCTAGGAATGTGGGCCGTAGAGGACAGGAACCTCCATATCTCCTGATACAGATGTTGGTGCTGTCCCGGAGAGAGAATCCTTCTCTGGCCCATCCCAAGTCTTGGCATAAGGAAGAGCCGGTGCTGTAGTCTAAGAGTTGGCCCCGAAGCTGGCTCCAGGATGGCTTCTGGTGCCCCCCTCACCTGGCCTCTCTCTGCCAGAGCGGTCCTGTCTGACCCGGCCAGGAAAGCCGAGGGAGGTGAGTGGTGGGGCTGGCCCAGATTCGGTGCTCCAGGTGGAGAGCGCCCCAAGAAGGTGAAGGGATGAGCTAATCTGAGCTGCGTGGCCCCGTTTCCAAGGATGTGATTAGTGGAGAGGCACCTGGGAACTGCTCCATTTCAGGAAACCCGGTTACGGGAGCTGGTGGGGGACAGGCGTGGCTCACGACCAAAAGAAGCAGTTAACTCTTTTTATTATCTGTCTGGGAAACCGTCTTATACACACACACACGAGGCTTCAAAAATTTTGTGGTAAAATATCTTTAAATTCCACTTTTTCTGTGGAATTTGTCGTCACCCTCCAATCTATACATTAAATTATTCTTAATTTTACACATGCCCTTCTGCTTTCCAGCTTCTGGTGATCCCTCTTCTCAGGAGCACTTCTTCCATTACAGACTTACCCTCAAACAGTCTCTGGGGAAGGTGAGCTCGCTTCTCTCCCCCTATTTTGCACAACCTATTTGTAAGCTTCCAAACCGGTGACCCCACCTTCTCAGTTGGGTGGGATTACAATTATTTTGTTTTTCTCATTTACCTTTTGATATCCCTATCTTCCCTCCTGTGGAACGTGGGAGCAAAACAACAAGAACAAAATCCAAAACACTAAACCTCCTGCAAGCAGAAGCTCAAACAGAAACCTGTAACGTACTTCCTGCCAGGAGCTAAAGACCTGTAAGGATTAGTATGGACCAGAATCCACTGAATGGCAGTGAGTCCTGGTGAGAAAGACTCACCAGTGAAGACTTATAGGGAGGCGGTTGGGGAGGAGGGTGCGCCAAAAAAATTCATGCAAATGTTTCATCATCTTTTAATTCCATTTTCCGGGGACTCTTGGAAGCCCCTCGGTCACCTTATATGGCAGATCATATTCTTATATGAAAGGTCACTGTGTAAGTCTGGGTAGACTAGAGTAACAAATCCATAGAAACACTTATGTGTACAAGAAAGAGTTTTATGTACAAGTGCGACTGTACATAAAGAAAACATCCCCCCCCCAAAAGAAAACATCCCAGCCCAGTCCAGATCAAGTCCATAAGTCTGATATAAACCCATATGTCTGACAGCAGTCTACAAAGTCCTCTTCAGACTCAGGAGGCACACACAATGATGCCAAATACAGGACCATCACAGGCCAGTGGGTAGACAGGTCTCCGTGTGGCCTTTCCGGCTTCAGAGGTCCAGTTCCATCAGGGCAGGTCCATGTGGCCTCTCCTCCGGGAGCCAACCTTGTCAGTCCAGTGTCTCCAAGGAAGTGAAATGGGACAGTGTCTCCCGCCTCCAAGAGGGAATGACCGTATTTCCCAGAATTCTCAGGAGAAGCCTATGCCCACACAGAGGTCTCATTGGCTAGCTCCAGATGGACAGGCTAGACACCGCCCCTACACTCTTGATCCTCAAATGGACACCAGAGTCATGCTCTGTCTTCCCACCACTTGTCTGTCAAGCATAGACACAATTGTGAGGACAGCAGCCTTCCTCCAATCCTGATGCTGTAGTCTTCTGCGTATAATCCAGCTTCTCTGATTTGCTCAGCACACGGAGTGAACAAGCAGAGAGTTGAAATCGATGGGGTGCCACGGTACAGGTAAAGAGAGAATGGTGTGATACCACAGGGAGTGTGTCACCAGAGCCATCGAACTATTTATGTAGGAATAGTGAATGGATGTGTGTCTGATGGTGTCTAAAGGAAATGCACTTTTTAAAGTAGACCATATGTCTATTGGCCTGAATGTCGTTATCCAGCTCCCCAAGAAGATGCTTGGGGATGAGTTCTCTACCTAGCCAAGGCACATCCAAATGGCACGGAGGACAGGCCTTCCTCTCTCTAGTCCTATTCTTTCATGCGGGTCTTCTTCCAACGCCCTTGGCTGGCGATTCTATCTAGAGCTCGCTTTACCATTTCTCACATGTGCCATCAATTCTTTATCTAGGGCAGCGGTTCTCAGCCTGTGGTCGAGACTCCATTAGAGATTGAACGACCTTTTCACGGGGGGTCACCTGATTCATGACAGTAGCACAAGGACAGTGAGGAAGTAGCGACAAAAATAATGTTACGGTTGGGGGGTCACTACGCCATAAGCTCAGGGCATTAGCAAAGTTGAGAACTGCTGATCTAAGGGAACATCCATATGAGAGTTTCCAGGAGAGAGGAATACAGAGGAATAAACAGAAGAGGGAAGGATCTTTTAAAAAGTTGACTGATTCCCCGGCCCCCATCCCCTCAGCACGACCTCCATCCCTGGAAGAAGTTTCCTTAAACTGACTCTGTTTATTACCAGTCTAGCTAGGGAGACTACTAAGATGTTTTCTACATAAATTCCTAGGGTCAACCTTGTTAGGGCCTTTCAATACCCGAGGGGAGTCTGAGGGTAAGACAGAGTCTAAGAATTATCTAGATATGAGACGCAGTCAATGGAAAGACAGCTCAGCGATCCTTAAAACATCACCATTCACCTGGCAGATATATTTCTTAGGATGTTCTGGTTCCACTACATCCCTTGGATTTGGATCAGAATCAGTCTGGTTATGTATACCCCAAACAAACAAAAACCTCAAAAGCAGGAATGCAAGCAAAACTTGCATACCAATCAGTGTTCACTACAGCACCATCCCCAAATAGCCCCAAAGAGCCCACAGCCGAAATGTCCATGAACAGAGGAGTGGGTAAACCAAATGCAGCACTTAGATAAATGGAACATAAAGAGAAATCATAAAAAGAAACCAAGTCTTGCTAGAGCACAGGTGGACCTTGAAAATATTTTGCTGAGAAAAATAAGTCAGTTGAAAAAGAGGAACTTCTGTAAATCCCACCAATAGGAAATAGGTGACTGTGTAGAGATCAAAGCTTATTAGTAGTTATCAGGGGTGGAAGGGGGTACAGGAGGGGAAGTTATTGCTTAGAGGACATTACATTTCTGCTCATGTTGGTGGAATAATTTAGAGAAGGCCAGGGGTAGTGGCTGTATGAACAGAATCAATGGCACTAAATTATACATGTCAAAACTGTTGAATTGGCAAATGTTTTGTTATATATATATATATATATATATATATCCACCACAATTTTAAAAAAATCAATGAGGTTCTCTTTCCCTTTGAAAATGGGGTCATGAAGCTCAGATTATCCCATGGCCTCCACTGTAATGGAATCAGGAGTCTGTTACAAGAAATTTCTTCTCAGAATAAGCAGAATGTTCAAAGTAGGCATGAAGAAGTCTTTCAAATCCTGCAGTGGGTAGAGAGATGGTAGCAGACAGCAGGTCACTTGCTCCAAGACTGGAGAGAAGTGGTCTCTGATGACAGTCATGAAGACTCTGAGGACCCAGGCCGAAAAGATCTGGAACACAGATTCCCAAATTTATTTGACCTATCACCCCATTTCAGGGGGAAAAAAAAATTACTCGGCACTTGTATAGTACAAGTGCTTGTACTATACCCATAAAAGCAAAACAAAACTTATTGCCATTGAGCTCATGCGAACTCCCAGTGACCTTGCAGGACAGAATAGAACTGCCCCTGTGAGTTTCTGAGACCAGCCCCTTAGAGGAGAAAAGAACCCCTTCTTTCTCCTCAGGAGCAGTTGGTGGTTTTGAACTGCTGAGCTTAGAGTTCACAGCCCACCTTGTAACCACTCTGCCACCAGGGTTCCTTCACTATAGGCCATAGTTCAGGGGAAAGGGTAGGAATCTGCTTTTGCGGCTCTTCTGGACCGTTCCAGGTACCCCCACAAGGCAGCATCACATACTTTAAGAACACTGACATAGAGCAATGGACTAGAGAAACAAAATCATAGACAGGCAGATGGGTATAAGGGTAAGGTTTATATACAAGAGAAATGGGACACGGAGAACATCCCAGCCCAGCTCAAAGTCATAAGTCCGATATTAGCGCATATGCCCGATACCAGTCTATAATGTCTCCTTTCGACTCATGAAGTCACAGGTCAGTGGGTGCAAAGTCCCGGCGCCTGCAGGGGTCTCCCCATGGCTCCTCGCTTCTAGGGCTCAGGCTCCATCCACAGCGTCCAGTGGTGGTAGAAGCAACACAGCACTGGCAGGGGGTTTCCACGTGGCCTCACCAGCTTCAGAGGTCTAGCTCCATCAGGGTAGGGCCATGCGGCTTCTCCTCCGGCTCCTCCAGCTCCTGGGACGCTGCCATCTTGTCTTGTCCGTAGTTCGTTGTCTCTGAGACTGACTCCCAACAACTGGGGGAGATAGCTTCTCATCTTCATGAGGGAAATATCGTGAGATTTCCCAGATGTCTCAGGAGAAAGCCATGCCCACACGGAGGCCTCATGGGCTCCTCAATGGCTCACTCCAGATGAACAGACTAGACTCCACCTCTACATCTCATTCATGAAATTAACAGAAGCACATGCCCGCCACACTTGGTCACTCTTAATATTGGGCAAGTCATCTACTTGCTCTGGGTCTCAAATATCCAACTTTCTCGACTAGATCAGGATCAAGTCTGATGACCTCTACCATCCCCACTGGCCCCCATAGAAGGCATTGGGGCATTACCCCAATAGGCATTGCCAGAAGAATAGGATCTGAGTAAAAACAGTTTGAATCATAGAGTTCAATAAAATATCAGTCCCTAATCCCCCAATATGGTAGAGACACCCATAGAGGGGTTGGGGCTGTGACTTGGTCTGTGAAAGATTGAGGATCTGAATTTGTTGGCTGTTTGCTTCTAAAGAGAGAGGCTGCCTGTTAAGGAGAGCTCATGTTCTTATTCTACAGACCTTGAGACAAGGTAAGAGAAGGTAAGCCGTGTCCAGGTGGGAGTTGGACTGGGTCACAAAGCAAGAAGAGGGTGAAGAGGTCTGGCTTCATATTCTTGCTCTGCTATTCACAAACTGAGGGACACGCGACCTCTTCTTGGGACCTCATTTTACCCGTCGTCAAATGAAGGTGTGTCGTCTTCCTTACAAGATGGGGAGGATTTCTCAAGCTAAGCCAGTCAACATGAAGGGCATGTAGTACAGAAGAAAAGCTCACCAGATGTCAGGCTACATCAGACCCTGCCTGGTAATTGGCTCCAGAGGCCCGTGAAGGCACAAGCTAGGACAACATGGGTTTCGGCTCTAAAAGTGCTGATGGCAGGCTTTGTGTCTTAGTTGGCCGTATGAGAACAACAATAAATGGGTGGTTTTAAAGAACAGATATGCATTTTTTTTCCTTTTCATAATTTAGGAGGCTAGCAGTCCAAATGCAGGGCATCAGTTCTCAGGCTGGCTCTTTCTACCCAAAGAGAAAAATCTTTGTCTCTTCAACTTCCTGGTGGTCTCTAGAGGGCATCAATCTTTCTCCATTGGGGCTTTTTAATTCTGAACCTCTTTTTTTCTGTCTTTTTTTTTTTTTTGGCATCACTGCCCTGGTGGGAGTAGAAAGCCGGGCCTTACTCCTGGAGAGCTGCTGCTGGATTTGAACCGTCAACTCTGCGGGCCGCAGTCCCGCACACAACCACTGCGCCACCAGGGCTCAGCCCCTCCTTTTTCTAGCTTAAAGGTGATTGGCTTAAAACACACCCTGCACCAATGATAACACCTCCTTGGCATAATAGAGAAAGCCCTGTTTGCAAGTGGGATTTCATTCTAAAGTGCCTATCACTAGGTGTCTTCCAAGAGTAGGGTCTGACTCCTACAGCAATTCTGTGCACAACAGAAGGTAACACCGCCTGCTTCTATGCCACCCTCACAATCATGGCTGTGTTTGTGCCAATGTTGCGGTCAGTGTGTCCATCCGTGTAATAAAAAACGAACAGTTAAGTAGCTAGCCTAGGGACTGGGGCGTCCATTGCGCATGCTCAGAGGCTCAACCAGCCAGCCAGCCAGGAAGGGGTGGTACACCTACATGGGTGTTACACCTGAATTGGCCCACCTGGGCCATGTGACTTCAATTCAGCCAATGGGGTTGACCAGGATCGTCGGCCATGCCTCCCAGTGGAGGACCTGAAAAGCCAGAATACTGAGCCCTGCGGCTTTTTTCTGCTTCTCAAACTGCTGTTCTGAGGTCGTGCGGCGATCCCCTCTGACCTCAGGACTCCATGTGCAGGGCCCTGAGGCGTCTGTGTAAACCCGAAACTTCCTTCACCTTTCCTAAAACCCACTTGGATCCCAAACCAGTCTTGGGCATGGAGTCCTTCTCGTGTGGAGCTGAGGACCGAGGCATAGTTCTCTCCTCCCAAAGATCTAACAGAACCCGTTGCTGTGGGTGCCAGTCTGACTCCGAGTCCGCCTAGGCTTGTGAAACTTCTAAACTCACTGCCATTGAGTCAACGCCGCCTTCTCGTGAGCCTACAGGACAGGGTCGAATTGCCCCCTCCGGGTAACTGTGGGAGTAGACCACAGTAGGTCTCGGACCAGCTGGTGGTTTTGAACTGCCATCCCTGAGGCTCACAGCTCCACGTGTAACCACTGTGCCACCAGGGAACAGATAGCCTCAGCTTGCCCTGGCAGAATGGTTGGTAGGTTTGAGTTGCCAACCTTGCAATTAACAGGCCGGTGTTTACCCCACAGTGGTTGGGACATACAACCTGTATTTTGGGAGGAAACATTTCAACTAATCTACAACGAGGGCCCTCAGATCTAAGTCTCCCTCTCTTCCTTCTGCCTATATTTGATAGGGAGGGCAGTGGTGTCCAGGCTACCTTTAAGAGGCCCCACCTGCTTCTAGGAGGGTGTTGGGGGTTACAGTCACCTTTATCCTTGAGGCTTAATAGACGGACAGGGCTGAAAGCCAGCACAACCGACTCACCCCAAGTACTTCTCCATGGGCAACTGCCTCCACCCTTTATTCCCAGTACCATTCTCAAGGCGGGGCGTTTTCTGCTAAGCCAACACTCTCAACGGGAGGATTTTCCAGAGCCATCCTCACTGCCTTGACGTCTCACCCACCAAATAGTTGTCTCACGAGACAACTGAGGGTGGAGAAGTTCACATGAAGAGCCAGTGATGTCTGACAAACAGCAGCCATCCAACACATGCCTTTCCCTTGGCCACTCTGTTTCCTACAGGGGACGCCCAAGAGGCAGTGACAGAAAGAGGAAGGCTTCCATGAGTCCCCCAAATGCCAGTTCTCTGGTCAAGTCCAAGGTGCTATTACGATAGCATTTTCCAGAAAGGGAGGCGGTCATTGTCCAATAGGCCTACCAGAGGCAGAACATCAGCATGGAACAGAGACCTGAAGGGTAAGGCTCAGGTCTCAGTTGACATGTCCTTTGGAGAAATACCAAGGTGATGCACTGGACAGGCATTCTGCCAACTCCCTAGCCTGTTCTGTACAATCCTGGCTTCTTGGAGCTGGCGTGGAAGAATTTTCCCTGAAGGAACACAGCCAACACCCTGTCCCACCCTTCTCCTGAGGCAACTCTGTCAGGCAGAAACCTCTCTCACCACAATTTTATTTGGGCTGCTTGGAGATCCAGCTGTAAGATCATCAGCAATTATATATGGGCTCTAGCCAGACATGCATTACCTGATAAGCAAGGTAAGCACGAGTTGACTTGTGTTTACTTACCAATCTGTCCCCAACAGATTGGTTCATAAACTGCTCACTCTGGACGAGTGAGCAAGCACAAGCAAATCTGTGCTTACCTGGCTGACCCGGCCAACACCGTCCCTGCCAGGGATTGTGAATTTGAAGAGGCTTTGATTCTGTAGGAAGGTGCTGTGTGGGGTTGGGAGGGGCGCATGCCAGGCGCACCTGGGTGAATCTTTGATGTGGTGGCAAAATGTGAAATCGCCCACTAGGGAGGAACGAGCAAGCTTCAGTGAGGCCATGCGGACCTTGGCGGCTGAGTAACTGGACACGGGCCCAAGCCAGCCCCTCCTTCCACCAGGACTGCCTCCCTCTCGCCGAGCTCTTGGAAAACCCCAGGGCGGATGTCAGCTGGCGCCTCGTTCCCACAGTCGGCATTCTCACTGCAGGGATCAACGTGAGAAACTGCCGGGGCTTTCCTGGAATCCGGCAACGAAGACGTTTGGGTTTTGAATGTGTGCGTTTTTTTTTTTTTTTAAGTCTCAGTGTACCCCAAATTCCGCGTGGGGCACACTTAGAAAATAATCACGTGTTGGCTTATTGGAAATTCACACTCGGCCGAAGTTCTGTAAGTCTGGACGATTGGCCCAGGGCATAAGGATACCATTGATGGGGGTGGGGGTGGGGCTGCAAACTATTTCATTTTAAAACACCGCGGGATGCGGGACAAATGGCTACAAGGCGGGGGGACTGGTCACCATATCATAAGGGGTCCTGAACACACCGAGGGCGGAGGGCCTCTTGTCGCCAGGCCGTGGGAAAGGTGCTCTCGGAGACGGGTGGAGCCGCAGCCTCATTCCTTCCCGCCTCCAGCCTCGCCCGCCCCGGCCGCGTCGCGGTCTGCCCACCGTCCGGGCGACTCCCGTCTGCTTGGCACCGACGCCTGCCCGCGGAGCTCGAGGTCTGGTGGGCGGGGGGCGACGCCGTGTGCGCAGGCGCACGGGGCAGGTGGGCGGGGCGAAGCCGTGTGCCCGAGGCCTGGTGGGCGGGGCGGCGCCGAGTGCGCAGGCGCACGGGGCAGGTGGGCGGGGCGGCGCGCAGTGCGCAGGCGCACGGGGCACACTCGAGAAGGCGGGAAAGAGCGACCCGGAGCGCTGAGGAGGCCACGGCTCCGCTAAACTCTGGACGAAGCGTGGCTGCTACTCCCCGCGCGCCATGGAGGGGACTGCCGTGGCCATCAGCGAGGTGATGCCCAGAAGAAGGGAGAGAAAGCCGAGAAGGAGGCTTCATGAAGAGAGGGGCGTCGTGAGGCGTGAGGGTGGGATGGGGGTCAGGAGGGGCCTTCATGGGGCCTGGGCTGAGGGTGGGACGGCAGGCCCCGGAAGTGACGATCACCCTGCCCGGGGGGAGGGGCTGTGGAGAACGGAAGCGCTTGGGGAAGGAGAGCCGACCGAGGTGCCGAGTCTCTCTCACAGGGGACTAGGGGGCCCCACTCCCACCCCTCTTCACAGCCGGGGAAACGGAGGCTTAGGCGTCAGCAGACACTGAGGGTGCCCCTCCCACTTCCGGGCTGGAGAGGAAGTGACGTGGACTAGCCTGGGGACATGAGGCCTGGCGACAAGTTCAACCACGGAGGGGCCCCGCGGTGTCAAAGGGAGGGAAGGCTCCCGCCAACCACGCGGGGAGGTTCACGGGCCTCGGCTCTCTGGGGAAGGTGGCGCCGAACGCCGGCCCCGCCATGTCGCGTTGGGACAATACATGACCGCGCCTCACAGTCCTTGTCGCTGGGTGCCGTGGAGTTGAGTCTCGTGGCCTTTGTCAACATGGCGATGCCCATTCGTAGTAATTCTGTAGTCGCCCGGGAAGAACTGTCTTTGGGCATTTCAGAGACGTTTCACCGGAGTAGAAAGTCCAGCCTTAACCCCCAGGGAGTGGTTTTGGGGACCTTGGGCATCCCAGCCCAGTGCACGACCCCCAGGGCTCCGTTAGGACGACCGCAATAGGGTACTCTGGGCAGTGATATGTAGAGAGCAAAAAAAAAAAAGAAAAAAAAAAGAAAGTACAGGTCCTTTTCAAGGAGTGGATTTGAACCATTAACCTTTTGATTCTAAGCTGACCGCTTAACCATTCCCCCGCCAGAGCTCTTTCCATGGCCATTGCCAGTAAGGAATCCCGGCAGATGCGATAGAATCAGAGGCTCCGAAGGGTGCTCTAAGACGCCCTGGTTTTTCCTGCCACCTTTGTGGTCACAGAAGAACGTCGGAGAATTCAGTTTTTGCAAGAACAGACCTAGGTTAAGACCCAAGGCTTCTGACTCCCAGGCCAGTGGCCCCGTTATGAATAAAGGAACGACAGGAACCTCTCAACAGAGAGCACAGGGAGGCAGAGAGGAAGTATAAAGGAACATGTTAAACTGTGGAGAGACGGTTAAATACCCAACGCCTGCAAACCACTCTTACAAGCTGTGGTATTAAATAGTCTCCTAATATTCAGATTTTGCACTGATTTCCTTCCTTAAATTTTTTTTGAGAGTTTATTCTGTTCCATAAACAAGAATAGAAGTTAAATCTGTTTTATTTAAAATTTTTTGTATCAAGGAGTATGTCACCTAAGCATTTTAGAGATTTGTTCAACTTAAAATATCGTGTGTAGTCCTTACCACAAATGAGATTATTATTAGAAATAGTACCTTATATCTAACAAGCATTTGCTATAAACTATATATGTTAAACACTGTGCACATATTTTGCAAAGTTTCAACAGCAGGCTTATGTGGTAGGTTACTCCTATATTTTATTTATTTAAAAAAATTTTTTTTGGGGGGGAGCATCACTGCCCTGTGGTGGTCGTGGGAGCTACCCAGCCTTGCACCTGGAGAGCTGCTGCTGGAATTGAACCGCCAAGCCTGTGGGCTGCAGTCCCGCACTCAACCACTTAAGCCACCGAGGCTCAGTCCCATTTTATTTCTTATTTATTTTTTTCCTCCCATTTTTATAGATGAGGAAACTGAGGCACAGAGACGCTGCCTGATGTAGATGAGAGTGGTATAGCAGGGATTCACACTCAGCCATTGGACTCCAGAGCTGCCATCTTTTTTATTTCCATCCAGCGCCATCATTCACAGTTGATATTCTAACTTTCAAATATGTTGATTTAATAAAAGATAAAAAGATTTATGGGGCCTGAGCCCCGGTGGCGTCGTGGTTGTGCGCAGGACTGTGGCCCACTGGGACGGAGGTTCAATTCCAGCAGTGGGGCTGGGCCTCCTACTCCCACCACCGGAGAGCAGTGATGCCCCCCCCCCAAACAAACAAACAAACAAACAAACAAAAAGATTTATGACCAGATGTCACTCTTATTTGGGGGAGAAAAGGAAAACAAACTCCCACTTAATTTTTCCATAATTATTATTTCCAGATGAACTTAGCCTCTGGATAAGTCAATTTATTGTCTCTGCTTCCTGCCCTGTTGGGCACTGTCCTGAATTCTAGTCTCCTTCTTAGATCACTCCCCTAGATGTCTCTTTGGTTTAGACGCAATGTGCCTCTCTGAACAAATGTAAACTTGACATTTTACAAACAATAATATTATATTTTTAAGAAATTAGAGTTCTTAGTTTAGCTATCACAGTTTTATTATTATCTTGATTTCTAAAGAAGATTGTGCTTTCTTTGAATCCCTTTTCAGATTCTGAGATATTTAATAATTCACTGGAAATGTGAAACAGCAGGAGTATCAAAGACAGCATTGCTAGAAGGACAGCTAGTGATTTCCACAGAAGCATTCACTTCAAAGCACCGGGCAAATGTTCTTCATTGTGTAACAACTAGTAAGTGGGAGAAGGAAAAATATTCATTTTTATCTTTGTTTCATCATGATTTATAGTTTACTTCAAAGTTTCAATTAGTCATAATCTTTTATCACATCAGTTCAGAATTGTTCATAGTTTGAAAAACTTAAATTATTATATAATAAGTATCTGATGGTAGATTTGCAAATATGTCACATAGGAAAGGTAAGTAGCAAGACTCTTATTTTATTGACTTAAGGTAAAATTACTCAGAAACGACTTTACTTGTGTTCGTGGTTTCAACCGTCTCACAGTGAAAGTATATTACATTGAGTTTTACCTCTGCTTTTTGTTCGTTTCTCCAGATTTTGGTGGTTGCAGAAGAACCAAAAATGAGTTAGAGGGAAAATATTTAAAAGGATAAACAGGTTACATGTTGGTTCTTGACTTGTAGTTGTTTTGAAAATAAATAGGTCTTTCATTTGCTCTTCACTATTGTTCTTTTGTCATTTTCCCCTTTACTTTTGAAGGGACGCTGATGCATTGAGTGTCTTGGGGACAGCTGATTTTCTTTTTTCTTTTTTTTTCCATTTTTTTTGGGTGGGCATCACTGCGTCTGGTGGTCGTGGGCACCACCCAGTGCGGCTCCTGAGAGCCGCCGCAGGATTTGAACTGCCAAGCCTGCAGGCTGCAGTCCCGCACTCAACCACGTACGCCACCAGGGCTCAGCCCCAGCTGATTTTCTTGAACTAGGGATAGCTCTTTTGTTTCTCTCACGCACGTGTATGTGTGTGAACGTACGAGTATTGAACGATAGTTCAGAATGAGGTCCCATTGCCCTGATAGGAGTCATCGTGGGTCCCTGTTGAGAATAGATAGTTTATCAAACATCTCCAAGATGTGTGTATACCTGAACTGAAATGGCCTGTCTTCTCTTTGTATCCCTATCTTTAAAGAAAGGTAGGATTGGTTGGCCTGACGTCAGTTGCATGAATTCCATCTGGCTCTGTGCAGTTCCTTCTTGAGATACATGCTTAGCTACCTGCCTGGGGCGATGATTGGTCTCTCTATTGTTGTATTTACTTGTACGATGAAGCTTATCCAATAAACTGCAGGCAGGAGTGGATTTCACTTACAGCAAAGGGCTCGAGCCACAATAGTTAATTTGAAAGAAACTCCGTTTTGAATCTAGTGGACTCCTTCAGGTCACATAGTATTGGAGTGCTCTCTCTTTGTTTTTCATGTCTCTCATAGTGATATAATTACTTTTATATTCTTTTGGCTGAAGAAAGATGATACATACCAATAAAGAGACATTATAGAAAGTGAGACTTTCTAGTATCTTACCTCTTGAGATAAGAGATAATATTCAGTATATTCTAATAGAATTTTTAATATATGCTTACAATTGCTGATCAATTAAAAATAGAATTATATCTGTGGATTCGCCATGTGCTTTTTAGTAACTTAATACTTGGTATATAGTGTGTTATATTTCATAGTCTATAGAGTAGACTTAATTTTTTAATGAAAAGAACATTTAAGGAATCTATATGTAGGGCTGAGTCCCGGTGGCGTAGTGGTTGAGTGTGGGACTGCGGCTCACTGGCTTGGCGATTCAAATCCATCAGCAGCTCTCCAGGAGCAAGGCCGGACCTCCCATTCCCACCAGAGGGCAGTGATGCAAAAAAAAAAGAGGAATATATATGTATTGGTAGTTGAAATTCACTAGCCATTTCAAGGCAGAAATGAGACTGTTTGTATAAATATTTACAGTCTCAGAAACCCTGTAGGGTCACTGTGAGTCCACATCGACTCCATGGCAGTAGGTCATGTTTTGTTTCACTTAATAAGAAGTATACATACGTGTGTTTATACCTGTATAAATATGCATGTGTACATTATACACATTTACATTCATTATTTCACTTTAGACCTAGTCAAAGTCAAATCACATGATCATGATGTGGATATCTTTAGGCTTATTTACTTGGATTTCATTGAGTTTCTTTAAGTGTAGATTCATATCTTTCATCAATTCAGGTAGTTTGGGGTCAGCTCTTCTTTCTGTTCCTCTTTTTGTCTCCTCTTTCTGAGGTGCATGTGCTATGTAAGATGATTAACTTGATGGTGGGCCATAAGTTCTCTTAATTCTGTTCACTTTTCCTCAGACATTTTCTTTCTGGTCCTTAGATGCATTAATTTAAGTGGTGTCCCATCTTCCAAGTTTGCATGTAATCTGCCACCGCAAATCTAATGTTGAACACCCCCAGTTGTTCCTTTCAGTTACTGTACTTCCCAGCTCTAAAATTTTTTTGGGAGGGGTTAGTTTTAGAATTTTCTTCTGTTTTATAATTTGTATGTCTGTTGATATTCTCATTTAGTTCATAGTCTTTTTCTTGATTGTCTTGAACTTTTTTTCATGTTTCCCTTTAGCTCTTTGAGCATATTTAATGCTGTTTTTAAGATTCTTGTCCACTAATTCATTGTCGCCAGTTTTATAGGGGTAGGTTCTGTTATTTTGTTCTTCTATATGAACCTCCTTTTTCCTTTCTTGGTATGCTTTATTAAGTTTTGTTGAAAGCAGGATGTTTGACTATTAGTGGTGACTCTGAAAATCAGTCTTCTTCTCCCTCATAATTTGCTGGGTTCCCCCCATCCCTTTGTTACTAACTTGTTGACGGCTGTAGTAGTATTGCTTATTTAGTAACTTCTTTGTTTTTTTTGGGGGGGGGGGCGGGGGCTGGCATCACTGCCCTCTGGCGGGAGTGGGAGGCCCAGCCTTGCTCCTGGAGAGCCACTGCTGGATTTGAACTGCCAAGCCAGTGGGCCGCAGTCCTGCACTCAACCACTACGCCACCGGGGCTCAGCTATTTAGTAACGTCTTTGCTGGATATTTATACACATTCAAGTCTTATGCTCAGCTAGTATTTTAACAGATAGTTCCTTGAGTGTCATCAGAAAAGAATATAATAAAGCCTCAGCCTGTCCTTGAAAATTGCCGGGGACCTATAATGGAGTTCTCCTTCAACATTTAGGTGGCCTTGCAGTGATCTGGGGATCAGTCCAAGATATAAAAAGAGTCTTCTCAGGCAGTATCTGAGCACACATCTTGCCTTTAATATGTGTACGCCTTGCTTGAGTTTTCTGTATGCAAGGTGCTTCTGAAAGTCATAATTTCCAAGAGAAACCTTCCCCAGTTCTCTGTCTCATCTTTAGGTAATTATTGTATACTTTTATTATATTTCAACTTAATGTTCCCCAAATGGGTGATATTGTCCTTGGGGGGGCTGGGATGCATGTTATCCTGGATTATGAGTTTTAGAATAAATGATTTGCACTGCTAGGGAGCCTTGAGTAATTCTCTTTTCCTTCTGAAAAAGAGTGGTAGGCCATATGTGTCTGGTAGGTCATATAGGCCAGGCGCTAGCTCTCCGTGGCTATAGGCATTTACCACCTTTGGGTGTTTCCTGTAGTCATTCAGCCCTTCATGAGGACTTTACAAAGTTTGTGGAAAAAGTGGAACTAAAAGGTCATGGATATTTTTCTCATGAACTTTTGAAGCCCTGTTGTAGGTCTGAGTAGAATGCCTTTCAGTCTCTGTAGGCAGCTCCCATAGAGATCAGAACAGACACACACTGTAATTTGTGGCTAAAGTCTTCCCTGCTCCCTTTAGAGCCAGAATCCCAGCTCCTCATTGGGTGCCTGTGGGGCTGCTTCAGCTTTTAGAAAACTGCTTTAAAATAATACTAATAATTTCTAAATTATCAAGGGTTCATGAGGGAGGGAGGGGGAGAAATGAGGAGCTAATATCAAGGGCTCAAGTACAAAGAAAATGTTTTGAAAATGATGATGGCAACAAATGTGTTGGACACAATGGATGGATGTGTGGATTGTGGCAAGAGTTGTACATGCCCCCAATGAAATGATTTAAAAAAAACCCCAAACACGGCTTTGAACCCTAAAGCAGTGGTTCTCAACCTGTGGGTCACGACCCCTTTGGGGGTTGCACAACCCTTTCACAGGGGTTGCCCAAATCATAACAGTAGCAAAATTGCAGTTATGAAGTAGCAGCAAAAATAGTTTTATGGTTGGGCTGAGCCCCGGTAGCGTAGTGGTTGTGTGAGGGACTGGGGCCCACTGGGTTGGAGGTTCAAATCCAGCAGCAAGGCTGGGCCTCCTACTCCCACCACCAGAGGGCAGTGATGCCCCCAAACAAAAAATAATAATTTTATGGTTGAGGGGCCACTACTACATGAGGAATTGTATTAAAGAGTCTTGTATCAGGATGTTGAGAGTCACTGCCCTAAAGGGTTGGGAGCAGATAAGTAAACAAAAGGTTTCCCACCGATTAGATGGTAGTGGGCCTTTTCAGTCAGGGAAACTCATGTCTTTGGTTTGTAGGAATTTTCCCTTGCATTCTCTGTTTTGTTTTCCTGGAACTTCTATTTAAGTCCTCTGCCTTCAATTCTTTTCTCTCCTATTTTTACAAAAAGTCTTATTTTTTAGGCATTTTCTTCAAGCTGTTCATCTAGTCTTTGATGGAACTTTGCATGTCTGTTGTCAGCTTGTATTTCCAAGAGCTCTTATTTTCCTCTCTCTTAATGTTTCCTTTTTTCATAGCATCCAGCATTTGTCTCATGGTTACCATATCTTATCTTTCAGAACATATTAAAGGTTTATTTTTTAGTTTTTACACTTCATCTTAGCCAAAAGACCAAGAAGCGATTATTTTTAAGGTCTTATTTGTCTTTGCATAGTTCCTATTTCCTTCATATTGCTTTTTTTCCTATTTAGTTTTATCTATTTATATTTTTTATGTTAGAAGATTTCTTAAAATTCTT
>PVJH01019330.1:0-43063 GCA_004026705.1 Nesogale talazaci | reverse complement strand
AGATATTGCATTTCATGTGTGTTTATTCAAAGATGAATAGTATAGAACAGAATATAACATAGATTTGATAATGAAGGTAAAAGCCTAATCTGTGGATCAGAAAACACAAGTGACTCAGCTCCCTGGGTAATCC
Organism: Nesogale talazaci; assembly: GCA_004026705.1. Lineage (NCBI taxonomy): Eukaryota > Metazoa > Chordata > Mammalia > Afrosoricida > Tenrecidae > Nesogale > Nesogale talazaci. The sequence continues at coordinate 42,930 of PVJH01019330.1, read as the reverse complement.
CAAAGAAGTGGGAAAACTTATTTTGTCATTAATGTCTATATGCATGGGAGTCTTTGACCTGAAAATCTTCTAAAAGCCCTCTCAGCTAAACACTGGATGATACTGGAACTTAACCTTGATAAAGAGTCTAGTACCTGTCAAGCCATTGCCTAGTAACTTCAGTGCATTCCTAAGGTTTTCAAACCAAGATGCCTATGCCAGACTACAGGATTTCAAATGACATGCAGCAACTATGAAAAAAAATATACATGCGTGGGTTTACACAGCAGTTAAAATAAAATCTCTTCATTGGTATTGTGACTCACCTGCTTTGAATCCCTGAGATAGCTATAAACCATGGACTCCTTTTTTTTAAAAAAAAGGTTGCTATGGAGAATTACCCAAACGTACTTGCAAGTACAGGTGCAAAAATCCCTCCCAGCGAGTGGCCAACGGAAAGAATCATGAGTTAGCTGACATTGTGTTTCCTGAGCTCTCTGACCCTTTCACTATTTACCCTTCAGACGACAATATGTCTTAATAATTGGCCCTAATCCCTGCCTCCCTTTTGAGCTTTTATCCGGTTTGAGCTAGTTGCACTCTTCTCAAGGCAGAAAACTGTAGCTGAATTTGTTCTTAATCAAAAGAAATGTAAGGAGATGGAGTTTATTAACTTCAGAGGTTGAGCATTAAAATAGACTTTTGAAATTCAAACTCTGACCGGTTCGGTTCTTGCCAATTCCTGAATGTGTGATTATTCCTATGAATCATGCTATGGATACTGCAAATCTTACATGAAAGAATATGCTAAAACCTGGAGAGTTTATGGAAGGTTCCAAAACCAGGATGTAAGCTGCTGTTATTGTTGTCAGCCACTGTCAAGTTGGTTCCAAAGGATAGCAGTGGGTGTATAGCAGGCCGCAACACTGCCTACCTTGTACCATGCGCAAAGCTGGTTTTATGCTTGAGTCCCTTGTTGTAGCCACCGCGTCAGTCTGTGGAGGGCCTTCCTCTTATCCACATCCCCTACTTTAGAAAGTATGATGTCCTTCGCAAGAGACTGGTCTCTCCTGAGAACATGTCTAAAGTACAGGAGATGAAATCACTGTCCTAGCCTCTAAAGAGCATTCTGTCTGTACTTTTTCCAACACAGATCTATGCCCTAGTTACTTGTCTCAGTACTTGTACAATGAAAGATACAAAAATGTGATTGATAAAGTATTATAAAAGTTTAAAGATTGTCTTTAATCTGGGAATATTTCCTCTTTGCTTAACGCTGAAGCTTTTTGTCCTGTGTTTTATAAAATGATAACTTCATTCCCTTGTTATTTTTCTGTTTTAATTTAATATGAACCCATTTGTCAGTTCAACTTGTATGTAATTTACTGGATTTGACTGTTTGAAACATACAATAGCTTTGGAAATCAAGAATTTATAACAAAGAAACAAGGATTGAACCCACTTTGTAATTGCAAAACTGTAGCATTAACATACACATACAAAATTTAAAATTATGTGTGTGCTTCTGAAATTGGACTTACTGTCCAGGATATTTCATATGAATTTTACTGCCTTCAAATAATATTTTTGCTCCATTTTTATCAAAGGTTGGCATAATAGTGTTATCTGATAAATGTGCTTCAAAACTGAATTCCAGCATTTATTAACAAAGCTATCAGAGTTAAGTTTCTAGTCTTGTCTACAGGTTGAGGGTGACAATGCCAGTTTATGGAATTATTTTCAAAAAATGTGATATTGAACACAAAACATGTAGCACAGTAACTGGTATGTAACTAACATTTCATATGTTATATTTATTACTATGTGAGAGAAAGAATAGGCTTCTAGTATGTTACAGAGTTATAGTCTTAGAAATCCATAGGGACAGTTCTACTCTGTAAAACAGGCTCTCTATGAGTTGACATTGATGCAATGACAGTATTTATTACTACCAAAAATAATTGTGAGATCCTTCATTCTAGAGAGTTTGACTACTATTTCCCACCGATTTATCCCCAGTAGTGCATGGATATGATAGATGTTCAGTATTTATTGACTTGAATGATCACTAAAGAAGAATTGTCAAAAGGAGCAATAGACTAAAGAACACAAGAAAAATGATATAGAACTATATGGTGAGAATTTATTTTGGTCATAAGAAAGATAAAAAAAAAGAAAGTAGAATAAGACTTACTTAGGACATTGGGCCTTTAACCATAGTGAAATCTTCAAAACTTCACTGTAAACAAAATACAGGTATCTAGGCCAAAATTCACAAAACTTCTAATATTAATTAATGGTCAAATTGTACATTATTTTAGGAGTGCTTCAAATTTCCCAAAACCTCTTTATTGAGCAATTATCAGATGCTCTTGGAACAATTCAGAAGGAGATCTGGCTCATGCTAAAAAAACTTTTCGGTTTTTTGAAGTCTGACTTAGAGAAGTCAGCACTAGGACAGTACCTATCCCAGAGCAACAACAACAACAAAAACCTGTGTGCATGAATATAAGAGCAACTGTAAGAAATGGAGAACCTAATGTTTTACATTGTCAATTATCCTGGAAACTATTATTCAAAAACCTTTTTCTTTACTATTCAGAATTTTTGCCAGAAGCTTTGAAGCAAATATAATACTATACACAAAGACTGGATGCATTATTTTTCATATTTTAAATAAGACTAGTTCTCTAGCAAAGATTCTGTCTCTATCATGTAGAGGGTGAGAGTGAAAGAAAGCATTCTGATCATGTCAACTCTTACACATATGATGTCTAGGATGCATATGATGCCTAGGACAGTCACATTTCTGCCATTCTGATTAAAGGCTCCACTTTACCAGGAAGTGTGAATTGTGGCTAATAACAAACAAACAAAATAACCCGAATCCTTTCCAATCATGAGCATCCTATATAAATCTCCCTAGACTTTGTAAACCTGCATGGAAACAAACCAGCATTGTTTTTCTTCTAGGGATTGGCTGACAGTTTTGAGTTACTGACTTTAGAGTTTGCAGTCTGTCCAATGCTTACCTGATGGCCCCATAGGCATGTTTATTTTTAACATCATAAATGTGGAGTAAATGAATTCATTCATTACTGATGAAAATGCTTTTGTCATTTACCATTTTCAAGTTCATAACTCAAAAATTTCAGATCTAACATAGATGAAATAAGACAAAGATCAGCTTCACTTGGAAGAAACTTGTATATGAAGTTTGTGCTGTTTTCCTTTTCAAGATAAAGTAATTGGTAATAATGTTCTTTACTCTAGGATTTATAACTTTTATGCTCATTATATAAATTCCTTTTAGTTTATTGAAAAAAAATTGTTACAAAATTTAAGTTTTTTACAAATATTTGATAATTTCATTTTGAGTCAATGTGGTTGGACCAGAACTTGCCCATGATTTGATCCATTGTAATGTAATCAACTCTCCAACCCAGTAGTGGAAAGATGGAGGTGCAGTGCTACCCTCTTCATCAGGTGAAAGCTCTATAGCAATAGGAAACAAGTTTCATCAGGGGTATGGCCAATTTATATACATATACGTTCACACAGTGCGAAGAGTCCTCCCTTCTTGCTGACACGGAACTTGTATCTGGCTCACTGGCCCATCAAACCTCACAGCTCTCTGCATTCTGCATTGCTGGCCCGTCCTGGATTTACTTGACTCTGTGTCCAGGATCCTGCCTTGCTCACTTTGGATTCTACTCCATCTGCCTCCACAAGGCTTTGTCTTCTATCTCCCTTGTTCATCTTCCAGCTTCCTGGTTTGTCAGCCCAGGGAGCTAAACAAGTCAAGAAAATCCTGCAGCTTACCAACTAACCCACTGATTTGAACCAGACTACAGAACTGCTTCTACTATTGGATGCACCAAAACGAACCAGTCTACATCCAACCATTTCAAGAGGTAGCATATGAACAAGAACTGATAGTACTGAAGGAGGAAGGTCAAGCTTCCCTGGAAACAATCGCCCAAAACAAGGCACAAGGAATTGAAGGAATATCAAGTGAAATGTTGAAACAAGCTGATGAAGCACTGAAAGCATTTGCTTGTCTAGGCCGAGAACATTAGAAGACAGTTACTGTACTCATTCTCAACAAAGGTAATCCAGCAGTGTGCTCAGACTATAAAACAATATGGTTGATATAACAAGCAAGTAAAATTTTGTTGAAGATCGTTCAACAATGATTGAGGCAATTGACAGGAAGTTGCCAGATGTTCAAGCTGGATTCGTAAGTGGATATGGAGCAAGGATAGCATTGTCGATCGCAGATAGATCTTGGCTGAAAACAGAGAATACCTGAAAGATGTTTTTTCTGTTTTATTGACAATATCAAGGCATTTGACTATGAGGGTCATAGCAAACTATGAATAGTTTTGAGAAGAATAGGAATTACAGAATACTCCCTTGTGTCCAGGTAGAACATGTACTTGAATCAAGAGACAGTTGTTCACACAGAAGAGTATACTGCATGGTTTAAAATCAGAAGAGGAATGTGTAGGAGTTGTTTCCCCTCACCATACTTATTCAATCTGTATGCTGAAAAAATTAGCAGAGAAGCCAGATTATATGATAGGAAGAATTAAGATCAAAGGAAGGCTTGTTGAAAATGTGCAATAATCTGATGACACAATCTTGCTTGGTGAAAATGAAGGGACTTGAAGTACTTGCTGATGAAGGTCAAGGATTGAATTTTCAGTATGGATTACAACTTATGTAAAAGAAAGCAAAAATCCTCATGACTGGAGGTAACATCGTGATAAACTGAGAAGCCCTTGAAGGTGTCAAGTATTGAGTCTTGCTTGGATTCACAATCAATACTCATTGAAGCAGCCGCCCAGCTATGAAACAGCACATCACATTGAGTAAATCTGTTTCACAATACCTCTTTAAAGTGTTAAAAAGCAAGAATGTTACTTTGAAGACTAAGGTGTGCCTTCAATCGCCTCACAGGCATATGAACGCTTGACATTGAATAAGAAAAACCAAACAAGATTTTATGCATTTGAATCATGGTACTGATGAAAAATACAAAGTAACATGAACCATCAAATGAACAAACAAATCTGTCTCAGAATAAGTATGGCCAGAATGCTCTTTAGAGTTAAGAATAGAGAAACATTATTGTATGTACTTTGGACATAGTGTCAAAAGAGACTGGTCCCTGAAGGACATTATAAGAGTTAAATTAGGGGGTAGCAAAAATGGGGAAGGCCCCCAGGGAGATGGCATGGCATAGTGGCTATAACAAAGGACTCAAGGATAAGAATAAGCATAAGGATGACACCGGACCAGGCAATATTTAGTTCTCTTGTACATGGGATTGTGATGAGTCAGAACTGGCTAGGTAGCAGATACTAACAAAAACAACAACTATGTGAGCACTTTCTTGATATAGTGTGTGTGTAACTGATTTTGCTTCTCTAAGTAAACTAAGATTTTTACATTTAGTATAAATGCTGATCTACATAGTGTAACTTGAGAGGCACCACTGGGTCCTGCTGGGAAATAGTCTCTCCCCTCCTTACTCTACCCCAAGGTTTTCTTTGCAATTCCTCTTTCTCTTTTTACTTATTTTTTACATATATATATATATATTAATTTAAATAAAGTACCAAGAATATACATCAGGACAGTTTACCCTGGGTTACTAAATGCAGTGACATCTTTGAAAAGAAATAATCAAATCCCAGCACTGTGCCTCTGAAAACTCAGGTTGACACTGAGGGACAAGGGTCAAAATGTATAGAGACTGGGAATTGTTTTGAAGTGAATTCCTTTAGAGAAAGCTGATGTGAGATCCCCATCATAGACTCCCCTTCAACTATGGTGAGCGAGACTGCAATAGGACCATTTAGAGAAAATGAAATGTGTCTCTAGCAGCTGGAATGTCATGGTGAGTATAGAATCTCTCCTGAATAATATAATGGGTGGAAGGGGACCAGAAAGTTACTGATCGGTCAGAAGGGAGGTGACTGGATCCTAATATAGGAGCCTCATGTAAAAGGGACCTGACCAGGAGTCTTCTTGATTTTCCACCAGGAACAGTGTCTAAAGCAGTACAAAGAACTAAACAGGAAAGCTACTTAGAGACAGCTGTTTTTCTACAATACACAGTACAATGAATGAAAAGATAATTGTATCAAAAGAATTCTAGGGGAGAGGGGGACTGCTAATGAATCCATGAACTTATCTTGAGTGCATTTATCCACTTAGCATCTGTTCTCTAGACACCTTCTACACCCACTCTCCAAGGTTTTATAAAAAATACTGTTTTATGGTATCTTTGGCAAAGGAAAGTGAGGGGTATGTTTTCTGGGTGACTTTAGGTAGGATCGCTATAACTTGATAGTGCACTTCTACTGATGACAACAGCTTCTATTAGGCATTCCTCTTTATGTAAGTTTTGGGATTGTTTGACTTTTCATCCAAGATTAGGAAAAGAACTAACACCACAGGATCTCTCTCTCTCTCTCTCTCTCTCTCTCTCTCTCTCTCTCTCTCTCTCTCTCACACACACACACACACACACACACACACTAGCGATAAGGAGAGATAAAAATGCAATTGTTTCACAATCTTCTGGTAATACTAATTTTGAATTCTAAAAACAGTGTTGGCAGCAACTCACCCATTGTCTGTGTGTTATTAGGAAAGAATGGTAGGAAGAAAAGAGTTGGCTAACAACTCCTGAAATACTGATCCTCCTCACAGGACAGACCAAAATGAGTTTTCAAATCAGTCAAATGACAGCAAGTAAACCCAAAGGGAAGAGATTGAAAGACTAGTGATGAAACTTAAGAGTGTTGTTCCAAATTTACCTTGTATCAACTAATAATCAAACACCAAAGCCAAATTCTCTGCCACAAAGTTGATCTGATTTGTGGTGCCTTGTAGGATTTCCCAGACAGTAGAGCATCACCAGAACAGACAGGCTAACCTTTCTAGCATTAAGTGACAAGTGGATTTGAATCACCATCAATGTTGTGAGAAGCCCACACTGTCACTAGGGCTCTTTGTATCTTCTAGTGGAATGATGCGAACTTAAAATTTCCAATGTTACTTAAAAGAGATTCCTTTTCTTGGAAAAGTGATGGTTCTAAAACTCATCCAAATATAACTTCATATTTTTTTCTCTTTTAGAACACTGATGTAGAAAAAAAAGTTCTATTTAGTGAGTCACAGAAGGGATGTAAGTCCTAAATTCTCCACTCACTAGATGTGTGAACTTGGAAAATCACACAGCTTTCATCAATCTCAATTTCCTCTCCTTAAAATGAGGGGTAGGAATAGGTACCATGAGACTGCCTCTAGATCTGACATGCACTCACTATGTGCCAAATATTACTATTTGGAGTCATATATTGCATCTTGTTGATGCTTTCCTCCAGGAAAGAGGAATATTTTTTCACATTCATAGGAAAATACTAGTGGAAAAATTTTTTCCGATCCATTGATCCATTAAAGAGGAACAACCGATCTGGCCAGTGAGGTGGCTAGAAGCTGGGAAGGAGCCATTCATTGTCCTGTCTCTGCTAGGTTTCTCTATCTTGTTCTCTCTCCTTAGTGGATAAATCTCAAATAAAGTCTACTTTTCATGACACTAACCATGAGGATATGACAAACCCCCAGTTTCCACTTCTTTGCTCAATTCTGACACCAGCTGTCAGCTTAGCACCTCTTTCTTTGACCCCAGACACCCGGAGCACAGTTAGAGCTTCCAGTTTAATGACAGCATCCTTCAGATGCGCCAAGTAGGCCTAACGATGCCAGCTGCAAGCCCAAGGCTTCTCATGAGACCCTCACTTCTGCTCTTTTGGCTAAAAAGAGACCCACAGAAGAGGACCTACTCTGACCTGTGTGGTTTCTATGAGTCAGATTTGGCTCTATTGCAGTTAAGGGCTAGTTCTTCAGGATGCCCGCTATAAGCTTAGAGGGTCCCAGCCCCCCAACCCCCACTACCACTTCTTACCTTTTCTTATTATTGCCTTTGGTTCAATAACTCTCTGGAATGACTTGCAGAACCCAAGGAAATAGTCATCCTTATGGATATAGTTTTTGTAAGGATATATACACATATATACAATGGAACACATATGGGAGTGTCTGAACTGGCTCCCAGAACGCAGATTCCAAATTCCCAAAGAGGTTAAGCTAATTTCCAAGTGCAAGTCCAACAACCAGAAAACCCAACAACCAGCGCACCTGTGTCCTGAACCTTTTGTGGGTCTTACCTACACAGAATGAATGGAGAAACCATCCCCCACCTACTTTAGGTGAGTTGATATCGAGGCCAAAGAGTGGGGCTTTATGTGTATGTGCGTGCATATGTGTGTGTGTATGTTTCATGCATGGTCTGACCCCATCAACCATCCCCACCAATATACATACACTTATTTGCACAGACACTGAGATGTCCCCCTGGGGCTTTCATTCACAACAGTGCCTGCCTTGGTCAAGGAATGAGGGTTTTCCTTCCCAGGTAACATGGACAAAGACTGAATTACTTTATGTATTGCAATTCTTTAACTTATAGCTCTCTTTGTCAAAGGTAACATCTTAGGGAAGTACATATTTTTAAGTAGTTAATTTTAATTGTAAGCTATTGATAATATATACAGCAAAACATAACAAATTAAGTTTGTACATATAGTTCAATGATATTGATTAATTCTTTTAGTTGTACATACTCACTCACTTGTTCTGAGTTGTTCTCCCCTGCGAACATATATTCACTGCCCCCAAAGGGTTCCTATCCAATTTTTGTTGTTGTTGCTTCTGTCAATCCCATCTCAAATAAATAGACCTTAGAAGAGCACAATGACCAAGGCAAACATTCTTTATTAGTTAAATCAAACATCATTATAAGAAGACTCCAAGGGAAGTTTTCAGTTTAAACTTTAATGGTATATTCTGGACAATTGTTTGGGCAGTTCATCTAGCCTTCTTAGCTCCAGAAAAATCTAGATTGCATGAGTATTTGAAATGCTGTCATGTATTTTAGCTTTTGTGATCGCTATTCTTCTGTACTGCCTGTAGTCAAAAGACAGTGCAGGTAAATGGGACCACACAGTCTGGTCAGGGCGTGATGTGAACCAGTCACACATTCCTTTTCCTCCCCCCACTCCTGAGGCTCCAGGAGAAGAGAACCCAACAGTTGTGCCTTGGCAGGCCACTTTCAAACTTTTGGAAACCCAGTCATGGGGCAAGAAACTCAAAGATAGAAGAGACACTCTAAACATGTTCACTGACCTTTAATCTAGATATTTTACTATTGTTATTATTGATTTAATACCAAGGCTGACCCTTTATATGTTGCTGTTTTTTCTTTTCTAGTGTTATTATTCTGGGTAGGAACATGTGATAAGTGACACTACATAATAAAAGTCTAAACATAGGAAGCCTTGGCTGGTAAAAGAAACTTTACTCTCAGTTAAATCAGCTCAATTGTAAAAGGAAATCTCATTTGGGCTTCTGCACATGTGATAGAGGTATGGACTACACAGCCTTCCAGAAATAGAGAGGTAGTGAGGGATATTTCTACACATAATCTTCTCAGATTTCGAAAGCCCTTCAGTAAGCTTTAAGTAATGTTACAGAACTGTCTGAATGAATACCCAGGTATCTGTGAGATAAAACTAAATAGTGTCTATTCAAATGAGAAACTATAAATTAACCATTTGAAATGTACTTATGAATTAAAAGCAGTTACTGCCACTTTTTCCCCACTGTCACCAGATTTATACATTATTCTTCCCCTTGGATTTTGTGAGACAAACAAGGAATCATCTATGTTCAATGATTAGTTGCCACTGAAATAAATTTTGTAAATTAAATATAGATGATACCATCTAGGTCAGCAGTTGGCAAACTCTTGAGACCAAAGAGTCAATCCTGTCACTGGTAACAACTTTAAAATCACTCAAGAGCCCTAAATATGTTTTTTTTTCCCCAAAACAAATGAAATCACTGTGATCTGAAATAACAGTCTTCAAATGATTTTTTGTTTGTTTTGTTTTTGTGGACCGCCCTGCCTCTGGTGGTCATGGGCGCTACCCAATGCTGCTCCTGAGAGCCGCTGCTGGATTTGAACCGTCAAGCCGCGGGCCACAGTCCCGCACTCAACCACTTACGCCACCGGGGCTCAGCCCCCTTCAAATGTTTTCAATGTTACTCCTGAGCCGCATATGGCTCGCCAGACATAGTTTGCCGACCTCCGATCTAGGTGATTCTAAGGATTGAAAAATGTTAAATGTTGGGTGTTTATTCAATTTTTTTTAATGATGTCTCACTCGTTCCCCAAAATGAGTATTTTTTCCCTCACTGAGACTGTGCAAACTGGCCTCCCCATCAGAAGGGGGCATCTAGGGAGCCATGCAGCAAGCCTGGCGAAGCCAGAATGATTTGGAAGTGGTGCTATCTACCAGTTCCGGACGCAGGCAAGTCTGCCCAAGACGCACATTGCTCCCGATGAAGCATTGCCGAGTTGCAAGAGATGGTTGTCTTGATAATCGTCAGAACGAACCATAAACTGGGCTCAGAATTAGGAATGGCCTGTAAACATCAAGGAATGGGTGTCTAAATTGAAAATGAAACTGTTGGCCGCAATATTTCTTGCGGTGTGGCTCTTAAGAGCCGGTGCCGTGAGAGACACGTGTGAGCCTGTTCAGTGTCTGCTGTTAGCAATCTCAGGATATTAACTCCTTCTTCATCAGCCTCCGGTCACGGCGCATCATGAACTAGCTAGGCATCACGGAGCATAAACGACAGGCTCGGCCTTACACAGCGCACACTGCACAGCTTAAAACACAGAACCGCAGAACGGCAAGCCCTACACTTGCAAGCCATGCTAGTGACCACTAAGGAAATAACACACAAAGGATTTGCATAGGACGCTCTTTTCACACCCAACAAACACAAACACATTAAAAACAAACAAACAAAACTTGCCTTCCTTGCATTTGCATTTAGGAAGAGGTCAGTAAATTAAGCGTGAGCTCAGATTATTCAGTCTTTTTAAAGACACGGAAATTGTTTGACCAGGATACTGCTGGTGTTTACTATTAAAATCGAATTACAATTTCAAAGATATATTTTGGCACTTCATTAAATAGTAAGGATCGTGTGTAATACAGATGTTCTTAGCTAGTGGAATCATTTATATGCGATGGCATGTTTTAAGTGCATTGAAATATATTTTCCTACCATTTTATAAACAAAATATGTCTTTTTGCTCTATTTATACAGTGGGGTCACTCGGATTGGTACTGCCACGCTGTCATAGACCTCCTCCAAACTAGATCATACAGGAGTCTTTGAAATGTTTATGATCACTTCATAAGTATATAATGACATGTGGTAAATACAGTTGTCAAATGATTTAATGCAATAATTTATTAGATTTTATGAATGCCAACAACAAAATTATCTTGTAAAATCTTTTTCCAGTGAATGACATGATTAGACTGTTAGTGGGTGAAATGGAGTCTTTTTAATATCCCTCCTCATTTTTTTAATTACCACTTCATTCTCAAAAAAAGTTATTGATAAAGACTCTCAAAAACTAATTACACAATACAACATTAGAACTAAAACACCAATTAATTTGACAAACAGCAACTAAAAAAACACTGACTACACAAAACCAACAGCATGTGCTTGTAGTATGCGCAGACAAAAGCATACCCTTTGAAACTTCATCATCACTGAGTAATAATGACAGCTCTAACTGGAGCACATTACTGGGATCAAAGAATAAGTTAGCACAGAATCTTAGCCTTGTAAATATTATATGAATGCATGTAATAGGATATATAGAATTTCTGTGTTATAATTAAGAGAATTATTTTTATTAAAAGTAATCCATTTATGCTGAAACACTTCACAAAAATTTTACAGAAAGTTATTTTGTGCAACCCCCTCTCCCCCAGCGTGTCACCCAGTGTGACCCTAATCTTTGAACCTCCTTAGCCTCATGGAAGTTGAAATCAATAAATCAAACAGCATACAGCACCAGGAAAATCAACTGCACAAGACCTCTTTAAACTGGTCACAAACGAAGATATTAAGGGCAGGGTGCGGCTGAGTGCACCATGGTATTTTCTGTTGTCTCAATGGATGAGGAAGACAAGAGAAGAACGGGTGTGTTTGAACTCTGGGACTGGTGGAGGAGGCTGCCAGAGGAACAACCAAATCTGTCTTGGAGGACAACTTGCTCCTCAGAAGCGAGGAGAGTGAGGCTGGCTCTCACATGCCTGGGATATGTTCTCAGGAGACACCTGTGCCGGGAAAAGGCCAGCATGTGTGACCGAGGGGAGGGGCCTTGAAAAAGAAGAGCCTTGATGGGATGGATCGTCTCCGTGGCTGCAACAAGGAGCTCAAGCGTAAGGAAAAGGGTGAGGTGGCTGTGAGTCAGAGGCGACTGGAGGGCATCTAACGAGAAAAGCCTTCCTTCTTATGAAAAGAACAGAAGCGAAAAGGAATAGATCGGTGTCATCTAGCCCCATGAGGATGTAGAGTTAGTCATGCTACGTCAGTGTAAACAGACACTGAATGTACCCAAACTCTTGTTTTGTATAATGAATTTTGAAAGAACAGAAGGCACTTGATTGTTGTGGGTTTCTACCCAAAAGTGTGGAAATAAATGAATATTTCAAAATAAGCGAAATATTTTCCTGCTAGTTAGCCTGATATTTTGCATGAAGCAGTTAATTGTATAGTATCCTGCAGTGTGTCGTAACATTCAAAAAATTTCACAAGCAGGAGTACATATGTGCCAATACTCTGGCATGGGCAAGAAGTACTTATGAGCAAGGGGCAACAGGCAAGGAGCTATTTGCCTATAGGTTTGAAAATATCTACAAATTTGAATAATCAGTATTCAGATAAGGACGGGATATTGAATATTAGCTCTGCAGCACTCCCTGAAAAATTGCTGCTAGTGAGGTGAAGAGAATGCACGTTGAGAGTAATACACTGCATTGGATACACAGCATAGCATGACTGAGGGCAGTTCTCAAATACTGTGGCTCGATTCAGAGGTGTCTCTGCCTAGAATCTTACTGACCCCAGATCCATTACATTATAGGCAAAAAAAAAAAAAATAAGACTCAAGAAGTAGAGCGATAACAGACATAACTATTTATCTCTGCTTCAACAAGCAGAGCCATGGCAAAGATTTTGTAGACTATTTGCAAAATACAAAAGAATGTGAGTAAAAATGTACAGAAATCTCTAGCTTTATAAATGTGGAGACTGAGGCAAAAACTTACCCAAATTCCACAGATGTTTAATGATAATGCTGACATAGGAGTTAGATTTTATACTCTCCATTGTCAGATGCCAAATAGTCCTATAGTTGGTATTTTAAGTTCTTAAATTCCTACCAAGGAGCTAGGTTACAGGTATTTTTCACTTATAATAAATCTGTTTAAATAACAATTGCCTAGGCTGAGCCCCGGTGGCGTAGTGGTTGTGCGCGGGACTGCGACCCACTGGGACGGAGGTTCAATTCCAGCAGTGGGGCTGGGCCTCCTACTCCCACCACCGGAGAGCAGTGATGCCCCCCACCCAAAAAAAATAATAACAATTGCCTAATTTTCAAAGATTCATACACTGGTAATAGCTCAAACTCTGTATCTCTCTCTCTCTCTCTCTCTCTCTCTCTCTCTCTCTCTCTGTCTCACACACACACACACACACACACACACACACACACAGACCCCTTATGGGGTTACAGAGACTGCAAGTGTTAACAGGAATAGAATATACGGTTTTTCTCCCTTGCAGTTGCTGGTGGTTTTGAACTGCTGCCCATGTCCATGTTAGTGCAGCTCAATGAGCAATCATAGGGGCTTTACTCTGTATGTATTTATTTATGTAGTTTAGGAAGTTATTGTCTAGTCTAGAATATTATTTATATTCTGTAAAATAGACAAAATAGAATCAGGTGTAGATTTTATTTCCATTGGTGGTAAAGTCCATATTATTTACATTAAATGGTATGATTATTCAATCTTGAGCCATATTTTTATTAAAGTTTTTGCGGTAACCTCCCTTGAATAAGAACTGTGAGGTAGATGACTATTACATAGCATTACATATGAAATTACATATTACATGTATTACATATGAAATCTGTTCTGTAGTTATGCCAGTATAGCAAATAGTTTTGCAATGACATGGGAAAGTATTATTTCTATTTATTCTTGAATTGAGCTCACATCCCTGACCTTTCTCTCCCTAGAGTTATATCAGTCTTGATTTCTCTAATGAGATATTAGTCACTAATACAGTAATACACTAGCAAATTTGGAATTTTGAGTCACTGAAGATCAAACTATCCCACTCACCTTCTGCTCTGGCTTCCACTGAAGTGCACCCTACTGCATTTCAACACTAACCATGTAAGATCAAATTACCTGGCCAAGTACAAAGATTCGGAAAAACCCAGGTGAAGAAGAGTCAAGTCACGGGGTAGAATGGCACAGAGCTAACTAATGTAGTCAAAAAACCAAAATATTCTTAAAATAGTTTTTCCACAAACCTTAGAGGGGAATTCAACCAAGCTGCTAGAAAAGCTTTCATTCTCAGCTCCTGAGTAATACTCAACTTTTATTTGAACAAGTTGAGGAAATATCACAGATCAAAATCAAGACATCAGTGCAATCCCGAAGACAATAGTATCAAAGACAAAATGAATATTAATCAGCAAAGCTTTTGCAATTAAGCAAACCTTAGATGCATCCTAAAGCACAAAAGCTTCTGAGACCATTAGCCAGGGGTCAAAGTGAAACACTTGCTCTCATGACCCCTCTTCCCCCAAGAGGTTGCCAATGCTTCAACTCAGACCATCTATGCTCTGAACCAAAGAGTAAAACTCTTTCATTATTAGATTTTCTATCATCATTCATGATGTTTTGGTACTTACAGTACCAAATAATAGCTCTCCTGTGGGTACAGAGACTGTTGACATGAATTCGAGATGAGAACAACTGGAATTAATGGAGAACTCCTAAAACTGTTACCACCTACTGAATAGCAAGTGCAAGAAAGTCAATTTGTTGACCATCAAAGTGCCTCGAGTGATTATGTCGCTCTCCTTGGTCTTCCTTGACTCTCGATTCTTTAGACTTGGCATACGTCTTAAAGCTGGAAAGTAATTGAAAAATATCACCCCAACACCTGTATAGTAGCAAAAATGCCTTCAGTTAGGAGATGCCTATGTGTTGTTGAAATTATGGTCCCCTGGACAGTAATCTTGCATTTCCACCACACAAGCAGCCCAACAAAGATACGGTTCACACCTCAATGGATTAGGCAATAAAAAAGAACACATTTAAATACTAAAGCCATTGTGCATGAATAAATGGCAAAATAAAGGAAACCCTTTAAGTGTTTTCCAGCAGTTTAACCCAGAACCATTCAATTTCCCTTTATTTGTTCCTCCTAATAACATTTCCTCCAGGTCCACCTGGGAGAGCACAATGCCATTGTGACCTTGAATTTGGTGTGACACCAATAACACATATTGACATTGTCAATAGCTGTGTGTAACTTTGCTATTTTTAAATAGGAAGATGTTATTTTTAAGAGGGGAAAACTAAACTGAAATTGGGCCTTGCTTTTTCAAAGTTTCAATGATTGCTCTTGCCTTGGGCCTATGTTTACTTATTTTAACTCAATCTGAGGGACTATGAGCATGGCTTGATATATTTTATTTAGACTATAAATTGAGTTATGTTTAAGGTTAATTTATCAATTATTAGTTCATGTAAAATTTTAAACTAATTTCATAGTTATTACTTCATTTAAGACTCCTTTAATGTCAATAAACTAGGAATTAGAGATCTCTCAAAGTACGGTAGATTTAATCAGAGGTGAAACCTTTTATGCATAAATGAATATATATAAATGTATATATATATACACACACCCACATATACGTAATTTCAAAAAGACTGTTACCTCTTCATGCTTTATAAACTCTAGGTACTTTCTCTCTGATAGAGTTTGTAATCAGTGCTCGGTGAAGATAATACCCATTTGCAGATTTGAGCTTTTGAACACTTCTTATGTCTCCATTATCAACTATAGCTGGGAAATGCCAAATATCATTTACTTAGTGTGTATCCACAATCAATGTTCAGGGAGGCAGCAGACAAGAGATTAGAAAACAAGCTGCATTAGGTAAATGTGCTGCACAAGTCCTCATAATATTGAAAAGCAAGATGTTACTTGGAGAACTAAGAGGAACCTTACACAAGCCGTGCTAGATCCAATTGCCTCATATGCATGTGAAACTTGGCTCCTGAATAAGGAAGACCAGAAGAGAACGGATTGATTTTCATAGTAGTCTTGGCAAAAAATATTGAAAGGTCCGTGGACAACCAAATGGACTTGGGAAAAGTAGAGCCCGCGTGTTTCTTCGAGGCAAATATGGAGAGACTTCATCTCACATACTTTGGATTGTTGGTAGAGTAGAGGAACCCTGAAAAACAGGAAGGCTCTCAAAGAGACCGATTGGCACCATGACTGGAACAATTGTGAAAGCAGGACCGTGGTTCTTTCTGTTGGGCATTGAGGCATTCTGGGTTGGATCAGAACTGATGGCACCTACCAATGACAAGAACCCGGGCTGAGAACTGGAAACTGCTCTTTGGGAGAAAGACGTGGCTTTCTTCCCCTGCAAAGTCTTGGAATTCCACAGGGGCAGTTCTATCTGGTCCTCCAAGGGTCATGGGAATCAACTAGATGGCAGTGAAATTGGAATTGGAAGCGTGTGTGAGGCAATCTCCCTTAAGGGGTCATTAAAATGTTTACCAGAACATGTGAAAACCCCTGTTCAAATAAGCAAAACCATTCATCACTATGGAGCTCAATGCTATTTATAGCAAATGAAAAAGGCCAAGCTTACCAAATGCTGGAGAGAATATGAAACAATTTGGAACTGTCTTACATTGTTGGTAGGAGTGAAAATGGTACAATCACTTCTTTAAAGATTTGGAAATTTCTTCTAATATTAAATAAGAACAGTGCTCCAAAAATGTTTTACAAAACTATTTCCAAAAATATGTATTTTAATTTTTTAAGAAAATAATCTTATCACCATTAAATGCATTTCATGTAAGTACTCTCCATTACACTTAGTACATGTGTGAAATCTGTGATTCCATTCTTTTAAACATTTTTCAGACTCATCTGTTTCATGACTGATAGCACCTCCCTCATTTTATACTTCACCTCTTCTATGTCTTCACATCACAATTTTCTCATGGCCCTTGGCATTTGAGGAAACAAAAAGAAGCTGCATGGAATGAGATCAGGTGAATAAGGTGCATGGGCCAAGAGAAGCATGCTGTTTTTGCCAAAAACTAGTGTCAGAGGTGACTACCTGAGCAGATTCATTGTTGTGGAGGAAAAAACAGCCTCCCTTCTGCTACAAATCAGGCCTTTTTTGTTGCGCGTTGTTTAATGCTCTCTTTTCAGAACCTCTTGATGGAAAGCTTGAATAACGGTTTGATCGGGTGGAATGAACTCCAAATGCAGTACCCCCCTCATATCACAGAGAGAGAGAGAGAGAGAGAGAGAGAGAGAGAGAGAGAGAGAGAGAGAGAGAGAATCATCCTGATCATTGATTCCACTTGATGAGGTTTTTTTTTTTTTTTTTTTTTTGGGGGGGGGGGGGGGAGCGGACAAGAGAATGATGGCCACTTTCACTGACTTGATTATGTTTGCTTTGGGGGTCATAAGAATAATACTCAGCACCAGTAAGGATCTTGAGGAAAAATCTGGGTCTCTTCAGAGCTCCTTCTTTCAAAATATGGCATGTTTCCACTTGATGATCTTTTTCCTGGTCAGTCAGAACCAAAGATACAAATTTTCCAAAGACCCTTTCATTCCCAAATCTTCCATTAAAATTCACCAAACCAAGCTTCAGGATAGTCCAAATAACTTCCCCACCCCTTCAGTGTTCCATTGTTGATCTTTGAGCAAAAGTTCATGTGTTCTGAATGTTTTCATCTATCCAGGAAGTTGATGGATGTCCAGAATGAGGTTTGTCATCAATCATTTCATCTCTGTTGTAAAGAGAAGGCCAGTCATACACTTGAGTTTTTCCCATAGCTATGTCCTTGTAAATTGTGTTCGTCACTGCAGCTTCTGCGGCACTATTACAGAGCAGGAAATAACATTTCACAACTGCACACTGTCCTCTTGAATTGGCCCATCACCAAAAACAAAGTTCAAGTGAAACTGTTTTTATGAAAAATTCATTGTGACCAGAGAGAACCTTCCCACCTGGTGGGAAAAATGTGTACTACGAAAACTCTGTGCAACGGAGACTTTTTCTTGTTTGGTTGGGGAATAGCCCCTCACATATACATATGATTTAGAAACTATTCATTTTCAAGAGAAATTACAGCATACATTCACAAAAATGTGCGAAGATGTTCGTAGCCATTTCTATCATGACAGTGCAGAAGTAAAATGACCATCAGTATGAAAATAGTGTACACTTATAGCATTGCTACGAGTCAGAATTGACTAATAGAAGTGCATTTTTTAGTATAATAATTCCAAGGAACATTACTCAGTTATCATCAGGCACAAATTATTCATGTGAGCATTTGAACCATTGTTTGCTAGGAGAAAGGAAATTTATACTTTGAAGCTGTGAAATGAGCAAAATCTCTGTCAAAAGAGATATGAGCAGTGGTTTCCTGAAAGGTGGTTGCATACAAAGTTTGACTGACAACAAGGGTCTGAGTGAACCTTCTGGTGTGTTGTAAATATCCTATTACTTTATAGGAATGCGAGTTACAGCAGAGTATGTATTTTTAGATCCCTCAAATGGCAATGCTTAAAATCCACATGTTTAACTACTTACAAAATATTTTCACTAAGAAATGGAAACTGGTCTTACTCATTTGTATATCACTATATATTTTACTTTTATTTTCAGTGAGGCCAAGTAATGGCTTTTGGCTCAGTTCACTTTCCACTTAAATCTGTTTTCTTACATCTAACTCATATTTTGCAATTCACCAATATCAACTAGTTATAACTCCCCAAATACACATTTGACATGCATTTTGTCTACTGAGAATGTTCCTTCTCTACCTTTAAAATTCTTGATTATCACTTTTAAGACTCTACAGTTTTACTCCAAAGACTTCAAAGACTTCCCTTATATCTTGACAAAGTTAATATGTTCAATTTTGTACCTTGTACCAACATTTATCAATTCAAATTGTATATTTCGTGAGTTAGATGTAGGCCTCTCACACTTTTTTGTAGTTGAGAAAGGGTAGGGAGTGTTGCTGTAGCTTCTACGATATAGTGAACCCAGTGCCCACAAGAACCACTTAGTGAACATAGATTATTTGTATACCAGACACATAAGCAAACACCTTACATAAATAGCTCATTGAATGTTTAGCAGAGGATGAGAGGAAAAAAGAGGAGCTTATACTAAGGGCTCAAGTAGAAATGTTTTGGAAATGATGTTAGCAACATATGTACAAATATGCTCAATACAATTGATGTATGGAATGTTATAAGAACTCCCAATAAAATGATTTTTTTTAATGTTCAGCATAACCCCCATTTTCCAGAAAATCAAATTGAGGCATTGATACTTTCGGTAGCTTCCCAACCAGTGATCACTAATTAGGACCACTGAGCTCTATGCTCTCTCATGAAAAAATAAAAAGTATTAAATTAATGACAAGTAATTGTTGTCAACTCAATTATAGGTTTTGGGGGTTTCTTATTTTAGAGTAGCATTGGACTATATAGGGTTCTAAATGACTGATCTTTCGGAAGAAAATCACTAGGCCTTTTGTTAATGTACCCCTGGATAAATATAATAATTCTTGCCTTCTATACTAGAAATCTAACTCAGAGTCTGAGTTAATGCACTTCTACCACAGTCACTACTCATCTGTCAGTGGGGATTTGCTTTACTAAAGCTATCAGCAAAGCTTCCAAACCAATGTTGATTAGGAATAAAGGTCTGGCTGTCTATTCTGGAAAATGAGTTAGTGAAATTTCATGGGTCACGATGATCTGATGCCAACACGCATGGGGTCTCCATAAGTTAGAGACAAATCAAAACAATAACAATAGTGTCAAAATAACCATAAAATATAAATCAGATGTGGGCTGAGCCCCGATGGTGTAGTAGTTGTGCGTGGGACTGTGGCCCACTGGGTTGGAGGTTCAAATCCAGCAGCAAGGCTGAGCCTCCTACTCCCACCACCAGAGACCAGTGATGCCTTAAAAATTTTTTTTTAATTCAAAAAAATTCAAAAATTAAAAAAATAAAAAATAAATAAATAAATCAGATGTGAACTCATACCTCATGACAAACTATTATCAGTTGAAATGAAGATTTTCAGACACAGATATATATTATTTAACCCCACCCATAAGGTATAAATATTTAAATAAGATCCTATGTGTTGTAATTGGTAGGATGTATAAGAACTACATTTTTTTCAATGTTAAATATATTTTGGTAGCCCTGTCCCCCACGAAAAAACAATTTTTTGAAAATATTGAAACTCAACTTAACAAGTCAATAACTGTAATCCAAACATATTTCATCGTTTTTGTCATTGGGTTTGTTTTGTTTTGTTTGTTTTAGCTTTAAAATTGTGGGGCTTCTTGGCTTGGCTCTATGATCCCCACTTGCCCTAACTTCTCATCATTGCATCTTCTCACTTGTCTCCTCGCTCAATGGCCTGTTCACCATACCCTGTTTCCTAATGCTGAGAATGAAACAATCAACCCGCAGTCCTGCACCAGCATATCCCTTCATGGCTTTTATATGCCCATCGCATACACTTTATGTTCCCTTTTTGTTTCTTTGCATAAACTCAGAGAACAATAGTGAAAACACCAGTTCTCTCATAAAATATTAGGAGGAGAATATTATGATGCTATTTTCCCCCAATAGGGTGCTGATTTTTATTGAATGCCTGTAATATAAAATTTATAGTCTCGGTATTTTTCAAACCCAAGCCTGTTGCATCCTGGTGGTCACATAAGCACAACTTAAGGTATCATATTGCTTTAGAAAAATGTTAGATTTATTTAGTTTGCAAAAAGAGATAATTCAGATTACAAAACTGGCACTGTGAGGGCTGAGCCCCGGTGGCATAGTGGTTGTGTGTGGGACTGCAGCCCACTGGGTTGATGGTTCAAATCCAGTAGCAGCTCTCCAGGGGCAAATCTGGGCCACCTACTCCCACCAGAGGGCAGTGATGCCCCCCCCCAAAAAAAACAGCAAAAAGAAGAGTGACAAAGAATAATTATTTTAAAAAGGCATTCTGTCCCTTATAATGATCTCTTTGCAAGTTTAGCCCTTGACTGGCCTCTGAGAATAGGGATGGAAATTATGAGTTGCTCACAATGCCCAAACTGCTTGTGTTAGTCCAGGTAGACTAGAGAAACAAATTCATAGACATGCATATGGATATGAGGAAAAGATTTATATACAAGAGGAATGGAACATTGAGAAAATATCCCAACCCAGTCCAGTCCAAAGTCATAAGTCCAAGATTAGCCCATATATTCAATACCAGTCTATATAGTCTCCTTCTGACTTACAAAACACGTGCGATGACACTAGGACAATCACAGGCAAGTGGGTGCAGAGTGTTGTGTGTCCGGTTGCAGTAGAAGCATCTCAGCCCTGGCAGGCAACTCCATGTGGCTTCACCGACCACAGAGGTTTGGCTACATCAGGAAAAGCCCATATGGCCTCTTCTCTGCCTCCTCCATTCTCCAGGAATCAGGATGAATGAATATGCTATCATCTCGTCTTGTCAGTAGAGACTCCATCAAGTCTCTCCTCTCCAACTGGGAAATACCGTGAGACTTCCCAGAATTCTCAGGAGGAAGTCATGCCCACAAAGAGGGTTCATTGTCTATCTCCAGAGTGACAGGCTAAACTCCACACCTACATTCCTAATCATGAAATAGATATAAAGTACATGACTGTCACACTGCTTATGCAAAAAGATATGGTTTATGTTGAAGAGCTGCTTCCCTTTGGAAACTACGGGATTTGGGAATACGTTTGGTACTTACATGGCCAACTGTATAAGGTTTTTGGACTCATAGCATCTATCAAGCTTCCATGGTAGGTGGGGCAGTCACCTAATCTGGGGTCAATTTGAGGATTAAGAGTGTAGGGATGAGTAGTGACTGTGGGGGTGGGGCAGGGGAGAGGGGAGGAGAAGGGGGCATGGACAAACTTATGGACAGGGGGAGCAACAAGTTGTCCAGAATCGATGGAAAGGAGGATGTGGGAGGCCTGGTATGGATTAAGCAAGGATAATGAATCTGTGAGGAAACACTGAAATGCCAATGAAGGTGGAGAATGACGGTGGGACAGGAAGGAGATGGATGGAAATATAGGAAAGAGCTAGAAGGCAAAGGGCATTTACAGAGGTCTAAACATAGGCATGCCCATACATAAATACAATTATCTATTATAAGGATGGGATAAACTTCAGAACATATCTATAGGTCAAATACTAGGGTAGCAAGTGGATCTTGGGCCCTCACCCAGATGTTCCCTCAATGCAAGAACATTTTGTTCTATGAATCTGGTGTTCCACGAGGCTCACTGTCCCAACATGATCACTGAAGTAAAATGGATGCATAAGCAAATGTGGTGAAGAAAGATGATGGTGCCCAGCTATCAAAGGATATATCAACTAGGGTCTTAAAAGCCTAAAAATAAACAATAGACTATTTACCTGAGAAGAGACAATAGAAGAAGCACAATAGCCAGTGTGGCCACAAGGTGGTGAAAGGTCTAGACAACAGACATCAAATGGGGGAAAAAAATAAAATATATCACAGTGTGCACACATCCCCAAGGTGCCCACTGAGGACATGTGGGAGCATGAACAAGATTGGTGAAGAAAACTGATGGTGCCCAGCTATCAAAAGACACAAGATCTGGGGTCTTAAAGGCTTGAACATAAACAAGCAGCCATCTAGCTCAGGAGCAACAAAACCCACCATAAAAGAGGCTCACTTGCCTGTGCGACCATGAGGTATTGAAACAATTAGGTACCGGGCAGCAAAGAACAAAACTCAAAATCAATGGACTCATTGACTCCTGATACGATCGCTGAAGACAAATGGATACAGAGGCAAACAGAATAGAAGAAACAATGGTGCCCAGATACCAAATGGTTGAAAGTCTGGAGTCTCAAAGACTTGAATATAAATGAGTCACCCTTCAGTGCAGAAACAGCAAAGCCCACATGGAAGCACACCAGCCTGTGTGATCAAATGGGCTGAAGGGAGCAGGTATTGAACATCAAAGAACCAGAATCACATCATTATGAATCAGGGGGAGAGCAGGGTGGGGACCTAAGGCCCACTGGTGGGTAATTGGTCACCCCTTTACAGGGTAGCGAAGGGGAGGAGACAGACCAGTCAAGGTGCAACAGGGCAGCGATGATACATAAAAGTTTGCTTAGTTCCTGAAGCCTTCCTCCCCCCAACCATCATGGTCCCAAATCTACCTTACAAATCCAGATGGACTGGAGAAGGTAGACTGGTGGAGAGGGGAGCTGTAGACATGGAGAAACCAGGACGGGTGAACCCCTTTGGGACAGTAGTGAGATTGAAGCTGCTGGATGGGTGGAGAGAAGGTGGGGTGGAGAGATGGAACCAACTGCAGGATATACACATAAGCTCCTAATTAAAGGATGGGCATCAGAGGAGTGGTTTGGGGGAGAGGTCGGACAATGTAAGACATGACAGAACAATAATAACTTATAGAGTATTTAGAGTTGGTAGGGAGGAGAGCAGGGGAAGATGGGAAAGGATGGAAAAGCCAATATCAAGGGCTCAAGGGGAAAGGCGGATCTTTAGAGAATGATAATACCAGTGGACATATGAAAGTGTTTGGCACAATATGTTTATTTATATATTGTGGAAAACGATGTACAATCCATCAATAATGTGATTTTTAATTAAAAAAAGAGTGTAGGGATGGTCTCACTTGTCAATACAGAGATAATCAATGAGATCTCTGTGTGGACATGGCCTTCTCCGGAAAATCATGGAAAATATGGTCATTCCTTTTTTGAGGTAGAGACATTTTCTCTCTCAGTTCATTTCCTTGGACACTTTCTTGGGTAATTTCAAGGAGGAATTGCCACATTTCTCAGAATTTCCTGCTTGGACACTCGACTAACAAGGTTGACTTCCCTGAGGAGACATCCCTGAGGAGAAGCAACATGGATCTACCCTGAGGTAGTTCTGGGTACTGGAGCAGCTAGCTGTATGGAGACCTTTGCCAGCACTGAGATGCTTACACCACAATTGAAACTAAGGACTTGCTACCCACTGACCTGTGATCTTCCTGCATTCAGCTTCATTGCATGTGCTTCATGAGTCTCGAGAGAACTTTGTAGATTGCTGTCTGACATATGGCTAATATCAGACTTGTGGACTTGATCTGGACTGAGCTATTCATTTCCTCTTCAAACCTCTTTCTTATTCAAATATGCATGCTTATGAATTTGTTTCTCTTGTCTACTCAGACTAACACAGTAGACAACATTCCACAGGGGTTGTCACCAACGATTCCTAGAAGAATTAAGCATGTCGTGTATGAATGCACTAGGACAGGACTCTTGGAAACTGGAGCTCAGTTTCTTCTAAGTTCCTCTCCTGTACTCCCCCCACCCTTTTCTAATGTTGTGCTTTTTATACTTTTACTGTAATCAATCCTGGCTTTGAGTACAACTATATGATGAGTCTTGTGAGTACTTCTAGCAAATCATCAACTGTGGGGGCTGGTCTTAGAAATTCTTCATATACTCACGGTCCAGTTGTATTTTTTTAAATGGTAAACAAATAAGCAAAAACCAACAGAGAATTCCATTTATAATCTACTTTCTTTAATGCTAAATTTAATCATATTAATGATTTTCTACTTTTTGTCTATAAATTCCTTTAATAATTTACCGTTAACTGCCTACTTGGTAATAAAAATAAGTAATGATAACAATGTAAGGAGGAATGAAAAATAAGAAATGACTATGGAAATGTTTCCTTACATCTGAAAATCCAAACAGTCACTTTCACACTCTCACAAATAAACCCAGATTGTCCAAAGGTCTCTACAGATCCAGATAAAGTTAGATAATAACAACTGCCATTCTAAAGAGTTTATGGTTTAAAATAACCTTCACCCTGGGCAGGAGAAAGTGAGTTTTAGGAGCAGCACACAGGGCATATTGAAACGGAATGCAGTGTGATTGATATAGTGGATGCAACAAGAAAAGTATTCATTAAAAATAAAAAAGAAAGAAAATGATGTATGACTATGTCTTGTGATGTGCCTATGATGTTTTCTCAGGTTCCCTAGTTACAAGACCTGTCCTAATTTGAATGGGTAAGTTATTCCTCCTCACTCAGTAGGTGTGGCAGTCATGTGCTTATGTTAATTTTATGATTGAAATGTAGGGGTGGATCTAGCCTGTTAATCTGGAGATAGCCATAGAGTAGCCAATGAGATCTCTGTGTGGACATAGCTTTCTCCTGAGACTTCTGGGAAATCTCGCGATATTTCCCTTGTGGAGATGAGAAGCTATCTTCCCCAGTTGTTGGAAGTTAGTGTCAGAGGCGATGAGTCACGGGAAAGATAAGATGGCAGCGTCCGAGAAGTTGGAGGAGCCGGCGGAGAGACCACACAGCTCTGCCCTGATTGAGCCAGACCTCTGAAGCTGGAGTGGCATGCTGTTGATGGACCCTGAGCCCTGGAAGTGAGGAGCCACGGGGAGACCCCTGCCAGTGCCAGAATTCTGCTCCCACTGACCTGTGACTTCCTGGGTTGGAAGAAGACTTTATAGACTGACTTCGGGCATATGGGTTAATATTGGACTTAGGACTTTGTACTGGACTGGATTGGGATGCCTTCTTAGTGTCACATTCCTTTTGTATATAAACCATTTCCTTATATCTATATGCGTGTCTTTGAAATTTTTTCCTGTAGTCTACCCAGACTAACATAGCAGGGTAATCTTCATTTCAAAGCAATAAATGGAGAATTTGAAAAGTATTTAAATACTATAGTTAGAACATAACTGTGATCATTAAAGATTACTGTGCCAAGCTGACCGATGAACACACATGAAATTCATTGAAGGGCAGTTTAATTGAAGGGTGGAGAGATAAAGGCCTCAGCGAGCCTCACCTGTCTTGTTTCTTGCTCTCTGATGTCCAGACCCAAGTGTGGCTGCCGTAGCTACTTCTCTGCCTGGCAAGGCTCACTTCCTGTGAGACATTTCTGAGAAGATGCCACAGGAACTTACCCTGCTGCAGCCCTGAGTGCTGGAGCAGCCACGTGGAGACCCTGCCAGAGCTCAGATGCTGACATGTTCACTGAGTCGGCTCTCCTTCATTCAACGTTATTGCGTGAGTCTTGTGAGCTTGAGCAGGACTCCGTAGATTAATATTGGTCTATAGGGGCTAATGTTGGACATATAGGCTTGGACTGGACTGGATTGAGATGCTTAATGTACAATTACTCTTTATATAAAACTCTGTCTTATAAAATATTAGTGCTTAAGATATGGCAAAATAATAGTAATTTATAAATTATCAAGGGTTCATGAGGGAGGGGAAGCAGGGAGGGAGGGGTAAAGATGAGGAGCTGATACCAAGGGCTCAAGTAGAAAGTAAATGATTTTAGAATGATGAGGGCAACAAATGTACAAATGTGCTTGACACAATGGATGGATGTATTGATTGTGATAAGAGTTGTATGAATGTCTAATAAAATAATTAAAAATATTTTAATGATTGTGAATTTTGTTTCTCTACTCTACCCACTAACACAGCAAAAACAGCCATTGCTATCAACATAACATTAACTATGTGCTAGACATAGTTTTGTATAGCACTTTCATCTTTGTAATAACGCTAAGAGGTACTTTGTATTAGTATCATCCACATTTAGCCAGGGAGGAAGCTGATGAGAGGAGAACAGCAGCAGTCAATGAATGGCGGACTCAGAATGCATACTCGGGCAGTGAGCCCTCGAACTCAAGCTCTTACCTGCTAAACTCCATGTTTACACAAAGGTAGGCATATTGTAGCAAGGTTCTCCACGTAATAATTCATACATTTGGCTCTTTTTAGCAGTTTGACTTGTATAAGTAAGTGTACCTAAATGAGACCATCCTAACTTCCCTTTCCACGTAGGCTTCTATGCACAGATATGGTCATCAACAAGTTAAGACACTGGGGAAACCACAAATTTTCCTGATACATCTTTCATATAATATAAAATATTTAATAAAGTGGTAACTGCTCAGTGCTTTGGGGTTTTAAAGTGTGCAAAAAATGGGCCACTAAGGTGATAAAGACTAAACCACAGATACAGAAAAGAAAGGTTGCTGGAGAAAGTATGCTGCAGGATACAAAAAGAAGCTATTAAGCAAAATAGGAAATAAGCGTAAAAAGAAAGGAGAAGACAATTTTCAAAAAATATATTAGGAAATGATTTCCTGAATCTCATAAAATTTGGTTATCTCTCATCCATGATAGGAGCCAAAAGGTTGTACGTATATTTGGGAAAATACTGTTTCATTGAATTGAATGATAGGAACAGTGTACAAGTCCAAAATATATTGTGTCTTCATATGATTGGGATCACTGGGCTTTTTGGTAACAGAATGAGATTTGGGGACTGAGTTATTTTTCTGTGCCCATATCGCATTTTATTCCAGTAAAGATAAAATTAAGAAGCAGTCTGAGTTTTCATAGAGTAGGACAGACTTCCTTGTACTTGTTAATAAGAGCTGTATAATCCCTTGTGTTCATTTCGACTTCAGTTACTCAGAAACCCCTCCACTGAAATTTCCCTTAGTCTAGGGTTTCTATCATTCCCTCCTGACTCTGGTGTGCTTGATTCTAGCCTTCTGGTGCTTAATTTAGTTATTTTGTTATATTTGGGACTCCCATAATAAACCCTTGTAAGTTTTCTTTTTGAAGTATATTAATTATAAAAGCATTATGAAATACTCTGCCGAGACTGATTTTTTAAAAGAGAGATCTCATCAGAAAAAAATTGCAGAATAATAGATTTAGAGACTGTATTGGATGGTTAATTTGATGTCGTTAAACAATGTACTGTGAATGATAAAAAATAGACTCAATTTTATTTAGACTATACTCAAAGCATATGGAGCCAAGAATAATGAAAGACATATCCACAGCAACATTCTCTGCACATACCAAACCAGGTCAGCAACAAACATCACACACATTTGATCAGAAAATTCATATTTTTCAAAATATACCAGGCCCTACTTTGTGTTAGCAAGTGTCTCAAGCAACGGGGACACTCATATATTGCCGATGATGGTTTGCAGCTGCTTTGGAAAATAGTTCTGCAATAACTTAAAATGTTGACCAGATACCACTATACAACACAGACATTCCATCCCTGGCTAATCTATTCCTTTAGATAGCATATTGTTAGCTCCACCTCACAGTAAATTAGCTTATGAATGATAGAGCAAACTGGTCCTAGCACCTTCATGAAAACATACATTCATATAAGACTCATAAATGAATATTCATAACAGCTTTAGTTGTAATTACCAACACTTCTAAACTACCTAAACCTGTCAATAGATGAAGGGATACATATGATATGACACATCAGCTCAATGGATGTGTCTAAGGATGATACTAAGGATAAAAGAGAGCAAACTTCAGGGATGCAGCAACATGAATGAATCTATTAGTAATTTTAAGTGAAAGAAGTCTTACAAAAATAATAAAATACATATTGTGTGATACCATTTTCTTAAGGTTCTAGCAAATAAAAAGTAATCTATATTGATATAGAGGAAGTTGGGTTGAAAGAGGAGTGGATGGCAAAGGGAAGTGAGAAAGCTTTCGGACAGGTTTACTGTTTTTATTTTGGTGATAATTTTGTGAGGTTGAATTGTACACACTAAACAGGTACCATTTTGTCCATTTTTGCTTCATGTTAATTATTAAAGGGGGGATGATGTTAGAGAAAACGGAAATGATCTAGCTAGGATTCTGGATGATTTAAAAGGCCACAAAAGATGATAATCATTAATGAAGTAAAACCTGGCAAACAGATTCCCCAGGCAATAAAAATGGGTAATACAGAGGAATATCATGTATTTTGAGTGTGTCAATATGTGTTGTTGTTGTTGTTGTTGTTGTTGTTAAGTGCTAGCAAGGGAGTTCCTACTAACACGAACCCAATGATCAAAAGCTAAGCACTGCCTGGCCCTGCACCATCCTCACCATTTCTGTTATGCCTGAGCGCATTGTTGCAGCCGCTGGGTCAATTCATCTTGAAGTAGGCCTTCATTGTTGTTGCCTCTCTACCACTCACAGTGTGCTTCTGCAAGGGTTCATGTTTCTTGGCAATATATTCAGAGTATGTAAGGCAAAGTCCCCATTGGGATCATTGTGGATGCATTTCTAACTGTGTGTCTCACTGTGTTATTCTAGGGAAACGAATCAATGGAAACTCATATTTTAAGAGAGATTAATATAAAGGGTAAGTGTTCATCCAGAAAACATCCCAACCCAGTGCTGCCCAAACGCACAAACATTAACCCTTATGTCTGACACCAGCACACATGCAATGGTGCTGAGTGCAGGAGGAAAGCCGAGTCAGTGAGCATGTAAGCGTCTGGCGCTGGCAGAGGCTCCACACGGCCGCTCCAGCACCCAGGGCTGCATCAGAGTAGGGCCATGAGACTTCTCCTCAGGGGTGTCTCACAGGAAGTGGTTGAGGCAGCTGCACCCTGGTCCGGCCATCAAGAAGCAAGAGCCCCAAGAACTGGAAAGACAAGGCTTACTGAGTCATTTAGCTTTCCAACTGTCAATTGAGTCCCCATGTGTTTATCAGCCAGGTTGGCACAATACACCTTAACTATCTCACCAACTTTCACCTGAATATGATGTGATTGGAAATACCAGGTTTTTATGGCAGACATACCTTAGTCCTCAAAGTAGTCTCCTTGCTTCTCAGTTCTTTAAACAGGTCTTATGTAGCAGATTTGCCTAATGCAATACAGTTTGAGTACTTGACTGATGCTTCCACAAACATTGATTATGGACCCAAGAGAGATGAAATCCTTGACAGTTTTCATGATGTTATGAGGAAGTTTGCTTTCTTTACATTTAGTTACAATCTATAGTGAATGCAATAGGCTTTTATCTTCCAATATATATTCATAGCAAAACAAATGCATTGCTTTGATTCCAGTAGGAATAAAATACCCCAATAAACTTATTCTTAGAACAACCCTTTCTATCTGTAAGTAATACTGACATCTTCCCATTTACTTGAACTAAATACCTTTACTCATAATTGCTTTCAACCTGTCAGCAGGTAATACTGGTTTTACCTTTCAAATATCTTCTCAATCCAACTCCTTTTCTTCATCCCCTCCAGAACCGTCATAATCTTGAAGCATGTATTGTGTACATAAATATTCTCAGTCTAGATTTACTGCTGTTATGCAACCAGATAGTCTATGCCCACACTTGTCCACTTCCTACAAACCTATGAAGTAATCAGAGTGATCTTTAAAAAAATTAATTCAATTGCATAATGTCTCTAACTATAGAGAACACTACAAAATACAGTTTCCTTATTTCACACACAAAAAAGAGACACCCACATGAGCACAAAGAAAGAGAGTGAAGTGATTAATCTATAATTCAATGAATGTCAAGGATTTCCAGTTGTTTTTAGTTATCAGTTGCTGAAAAGGAGACAAGGAAGGTTCCTCTTCTATAGCTTTTAGAAAGAGTTTAGGCATGCAGAAACACTAGTTGTACACTTACGGCCTCTAGAACTGTGAGGCAACACATGTTGCCACAAGCCACCTTGTGGAAGAAATGAAATGGAAGTCATGTCTGACCTCCTCCAGCTACAGAGGGCAGAAGAATCCAACTTCATATCTGCTCAAGAATTATTGCTATGAGGCAGAAGTCAAATAGTCTACCATCCCCCAACCTTCTTGGCCCCATTTGACACCAACTCCTCCTTCCCCTTGCACACACCAATATGCTCTACTTCTCCATTTTTTGATGATCCATTGCTGTAAGCATATAATAACTCATAGTAAATGCTCAAAATCATGGATTTACTAAGAAAGCTAACAGATTACAATATGTCAAAGATATAGTTCTTTTGTCTGTAGTGACTCTTTTCAGTCATTCTGGCAAGCATATCTCTCTCTCTCTCTCTCTCTCTCTCTCTCTCTCTCTCTCTCTCTCTCTCTCTCTCTCCCTCTCCCTCTCCCTCCCTGTCAGCCTATGGCACCTTGACATTCACCCATTTGGTGGGCTAGGACACTCATTACTTTGCCTCGGGACATCAGTGATCAGCCTCTCTTTTGTTTCATGGTCTTGGTATTGGTCGCTGCGGTCTCTTCACACATGTGCTTTTCACTGCTAGCTCTCCTTTCTTACTGATTGTAATTTTCTCTGTTCCTGCTTTTGTTATGGCTCTCTGCTTTATACTCAGAGGAATGGAAACACTGACTAATCCTCTGCATTAGAGTTTTACATACCCCGTTTGCATGGTCTCAACAAAACCTTTGATGGGAGTTGCCAAAATAAGGCCAGAAGAGTCATACCAATAATTTCACTTGTTACAGTACTTCTGGGAAACCAATAAGCTTTTATTTTCTCTATTCAAACATTCATAAAACCTTCATTCTTAAAACTCACCTGGCAACATTTGAAAATTCTTAAAGACTTGTTCTATATGAACTTTATATTCATGGTAATGAATTGCTAAAATACAAGTACTTTCGTCAGAACTGCACTAGATTTATATATTTACTTAGCAAGGAATGAGATATATATATAAAATCTTCCAATCTTGGAGCCTGTGCCTTATTTTCAGTTCCTCAATGTGACAGGCACCTAATCTGGTGTCAATTTCAGGATGAAGAATATAGGATTAAAGTCTAGCCTGTCAATCTGGAGATAGCAAATGTGTGTGTGGGCATGATCTTCTCCTGAGAATTCTGGGAAATCTGAATGTATTTCCTCCTTGGAGTTCAGAGATTCACTACTCAGTCCCTTGGGGATGCTCTACTGACAAGACACAATGCTGATTCCATGTGAGACATCCCAGAGGAGAAGCCACATGGACTTACCCTGATGGAACCAGACCTCTGAAGCTGGAAAAGTCACGTAGAGACTCCTGCGAGTACTGAGATGCTTGACAAGCCACAGAGAGGTCCCAACCAGTGCTGAAATGCTTACAGCACCACTGGATACAAAAAATTCTGTACCCACTGGCCTGTGACTGTCCTGGTGTCATTGCATGTGCTTCGTTAGTCTGAAGAGGACTTATGGATTGGTATTGGACATATGGGCTAATATTGGACTTATGACCTTGTACTGGACTGAAATGCTTTCTCAATGTTCCATTCCTCTTGTATATAAATCTTTCCCTTACATACATATATGTGCATATGAATTTGTTTCTCTAGTCTACCTAGACTAACATTTTAAATCTCATTTTGTCTCCTTAAATGATTTTTTTAAAAAATCTAATTGTGTATCATATTTTTAACTGAAAATGCTACTTATGGTAAGTATTGTTTATTTCTGAAGCTACTTTGAAGAAATAAAATTTCAATTAATAATTTTTTTTTACTTAAATCTATTTTCCTTACACTTGGAATCCTAATTATGTTCTCATTTTTATTCTGTATATTTTTTATGTATTTAATTTTATGCCTTAGGCATCAATTCATCTGTATACAATGATAATTGTG
The DNA here is from genome assembly GCA_004026705.1 of Nesogale talazaci. NCBI lineage: Eukaryota > Metazoa > Chordata > Mammalia > Afrosoricida > Tenrecidae > Nesogale > Nesogale talazaci. The sequence continues at coordinate 10,102 of PVJH01019330.1, read as the reverse complement.
TTCATTTTAAAGTATTTGTAAAGATGATTTCATTTGCTTCAGGTATGAACTAGAAACGCATCCCTGATCTCTGAGTTATATTCAAGGACACATATGTAGGATTTCTGCACACTCTCTGATGTTTGCTGTGGGAGTTGGTTTAGGAGGCCGCTGGTAGAGTGATTACAATGGGGCTGCCGACCACAAAGCCAGTTGTTTGAAACAACCTACTGCATGGGGGAAAGATGAGGCTTTCCACTCCTGGAAAATGTTACAGTCTTAGAAGCCCTCGGAGAAGTATCACCCTGTCAGACAGGGTCACCGTGAGTTGGAATCCACTTGGAAAATATCGGCTTTTCATTTGAAAGTTTTCAATAGACTAAGATGATTTTTCCTGTTGTCAATTTATTTTTGAAACTGATTTTTTGTAAATTTGGAAAAGGTTTATAAAGCTGAATCTTCATTTTACATTCAAAAATTTATATGTATATATATTGTTTCATCTTCTCTAGTTTACACCTTTCAAAGAATCATCATTTAACCTACTTCTTCCCTATGTTTCTTTTTTTTTTCTAGTATTCCTCCATCTTTCCTAATCCTCATTCTGGCAAGATTGGCTACTGATATGTATCATTTTTTCTTGTCTGGCTGTTCCTGAAATCATATGAGGGCTGTTCCCCTCTGTAATTGTCTGTTAATACATGAAAAGCATTAACATTGTTTAAACCATCATATATCTTTTTTTCTAAGAAGTATATCCTATTTTAGTTAGAGCAATCAAAATTATAGTTCTAAAACCCATTTGTAGAACCCAAGTGTTCTGACTATAGCAGCAGTTCTTGCAAATTCATCAACTCCTTCCAAGCCACGCCTCCGCTGCACTCCCCATATCTCTGGAAGAAAGCACGTACCAGCCAGCCAGCACTCTGAAGTCATCTTAGATCACCCTCTTTCTCTTACTCCCACATCCAATCTGTCCCCACGTTCTGTTGATTCTCTTCCTAAACATGTCTCAATTCCAGAACCCCCATCCATTGACTCATTTTAGGCTCTCAATATCTCAACCACTTTGGCTAGAAATTTTTAACAGGGCTTGTGGTCTTCCATATTGCTCCCACACCCCCAAGAATACCTCCCACACTGCAGCTAGAAACTGAGTATGACATGTTTTTGCTTAAAATCTTTCAATGTTTCCTCATAAATAAGAAAATGGTTTTCAAACTTCTTGGAATGGCACATAAGGCCCTGCACGATCTGCCTCCCCCTCTTCTCTCCAAACCCTGCTCCCATCCCTTATGTACATAAAGCCAATTGATATGGTAGGAATGCCAAGCCTATTAGTATTCTTTCCTTGCTCATGACAGTCTCACATATCTCATTGTTATGTTTGCCTTTCCATCTCCCCTACTCATCAGTCTCTTGGTTCTCTGCTCCTCCCAACACACTGATCCACAGGGATTTATTCCCTACCCTCCAGGAACTTTTCCTAGTTACACCCTCAGAAGATGTTATTCTTGGAAAGCTTCTGCATCTTCTTTTTATCTCTGAGACCTCAGTATTTGGCAAACCATATTATACAATGTGAAGATTTGTGTGTGTACATATACTTCTCTGTTGTGTCTGATAATCCATTGCAATATTCACATATAACACAGATAAAACTCATAATTATGGGGAAATAGATTCATAGATAGATGATAGATATCTGACATGAACATTAAACTAGCAAAACATTTGACAGTGTCAAAGGAAATTATAACACTAAAGTATGTTGTGCTGGTCCATTTGAGGTACTGTATTAAAGTCAGGCCATGCATTTGAAGAGAAGCAGTGAAAATTAGAAATTGTTCAAAGAAGGCCATGAGAATGATGAGAACTCTGAAAACCAAAGCATATTGGAATACGTTCAATACACCTATGAGAACTCAGATCTTTTGGAATAGAGAAGAGAAATTATGAAGGTGACAGAATAATTATCTCCAGTGCCAAAGAGAAGAAATCAGTTCATAGAATTAACAGTCAATTCTGATCTTCCAAACTTCAAATTCATGGCCATTGAGTAAATTCTGACCCAGAGGAATGAAAGAAACTCATCCTTAATTGTGACACAAATTGTGCCACAATTCACAATAATAAGACAGCTGTGAACTTTAAATTTTTTTCCTTTTGTTTCTCAAAGACGAACAACAAAATCAAACCTATTGCTGTCAAGTCAACTGGAACTCATAATGACTCTAACACACACACACACACACACACACACACGGGTGTGTGTGTGCACAAGTCATAGTAACCTTAAAGGACAAGATAGAATTGCCCCAGTGGGTTTCTGAGACTGAAACTCTCTATAAGAGTAGAAAGTCTCATATATCTCTCTCAAAGTGGGGAGTAGTTTTGAACTGGCAACCTTGTGATTAGCAGCCCATTGCCAGAATGGTTTTCATCGAAGGTAATCTTTATGGAAGAAGAAAGCATACTTTTACCAAAAGCTGGTAGTTTGAGTCGCAGACCTTTTAAAGAAGCTGATTGTTTAACCACTCTACTCCCTGGGTCCCTTAGAATTCTTCGTTGTACAGAATTCTTCCAGATACTGCGGAACATTCAACAACTCAAGGTCTTATCCACAAAAAACTAGTACTGGTTCCAGGTCTTTGAGACAATTAAAGATGCACTGATTGGTTGTTAAATGTCTTAGGTAGAGACCCATGGAAAGTGTATAATATGTGTTGGGAATTATGTCCAATAATTTAATAATTTTAATTATCTTAGCAACCCACAAGACAGATACTGCCATTTCTATGTTAAGATGAGGAAAGGGAAGCTTTATTCTCTGCAGAGAAACTTTCTGAGTCCGATTGCCTGTTTGTATCACTGTCAGCAAAACACTTTTAAGATTTCCCCTCTATTACATGGTCTATTCAGATGACTAGTCATAAGAAACTCTGTGCAAGGCTTCTGAAATATCTGCACTTGGATCCTCCCACATATGGTGAGTAATCATTCACATTTGGGCTCCTGTCTTATGAGCTGAATGTATTTCTTGTGGCAGTGGTATCCCGTTAAAATGATCTAACCTGAGATTTTGGCCCTTCTAGACTTGCTCAATCTCACTGTAGTCAGTCTTATCACACCCTAATATGTGAGCAGCCCTTCCTTCTTAAAAGAAGTCAAGTCATTTAAGTACACAGAAATGAAGAGGCTTGCCAAAGCTCATACAGCAAGTGAAGCTAGAGTCAGATCCATATCTGTAGTAAAATCAATAGATAAAAGTTAGAGTCAGAATTTAGTCTGATGCAAGGAAAATGCTTAGTGTTTATATACACACATATCCTAGGAAAATATTCTAGCATTGATTGGTAACTACGGAAGACAATAAGATTTTGATATGGCAACAATTCCTAATTCACTGAGAAAAAGAAAGTGAGATACTATATAACACAGCAATTAAAATCCAATGAACTGGAACTACACTGTCTTGCATTTAAATCTTAACTTTAAAAACTATTAGGTTTACAACTCTTGATAAGTTATTTAAGTTCTGATTCCTCAGCTCATCTGTAAAAGAGGAGAATGGTTGTATCTGCATCATAAAGTATGAGGAATAAATTAATATGTAGAAAGTACTTAGAATATTTTCTAGTATTAATAATCATTTCCCTATCAATATTGGCAGTGTTATTATAAAGGAAATCTATGAATGTCATTCTACCTCTTGTTACTCATTCACTGTCTCTGGTTCAATGGGGACGCATCATTACATGTCAGACAGGGCAGTAAGAGAGTAGCTCCTCCCAGCCACCCCCTTTCTCCCTTGTACCTGGTAGTGGTTTCAAACTGCTGGCCTTGTAGGTTGCAGTGCAGTCCCTAACCTCTTAGCCACTAGGCTTCCATTCTACCCCTTGTGAGATAAGTTATTTTACTTTTCTGGATGAGCTTTTTTTGGTCACTAGTCATTTTTTCACATTAGCTTGTTCTAAATTTCTAGCTTTGTAAATGGGAATTAAACACAAGTACGGTTGTTGGTTGGCTGGTTTGCTAAAAGACTTCCACTGTATAGACCTCACAGAGGCATCAAAACAATGGCATCAGTCATTGGTGGCCAATTTTCTTTTGAGAGTTGCATAACCTTTGTTTTCTATCATTATTTTGCTGAAATCCAAGGGGCACTTTTTTAAAGTTGTTCCTTGAATTAATAGGTTCTGTTAGCACCTTATTACAATTGTTCATGGTTCAGTCTTTTCAGCTGCCCACCTAAGGAACATAAAAGGCAGCCATGGGGAAGGATACAGTATCTGGAAGTACAACCTGTTACTTTATTGTTGATCTTTTAAGAGAATTAATCAAACACTGCCTATGTTGTCTTTATGTAACATATTTCTCTGTAAAATTGGCAACCCAATTGTTACCATTTTACCATGTCAGCTGCCTCCATAGGATCTTGACTAATAAAAAATACAAGTGTCTTTTTTTCCTTCTATTCATTATTGCTAAAAGCATTTTGGTACCTTATTTAGCAATAACAGGTATTTAATCAATTTGTGAAATGTTAGGAAATCTGTTTTTCCTCATCATACTTGTCAGCCATCTGAGAGTCTATTAGAGCTCAGAAAGTTAAACTCAGAAATGCCACGTTAATAAACTGACTCCTGACTTATCCAAGGCATTATGAAGTTAGAGTCGTTTTTAAAGATCTGGCTTTATAGGACCTTTAGTTAATTTAAATTTTTACTATCTACTGGCACTGTACTGAGTTTAAGGTTTTTTTAAAAAAATAAGACAATGGGACTCATGTCCTAAAAATTATCACAGTTTGGTGACAGAGACTAAAAAAAAAAACATTATTCCAAAGATTCTAGTATGAAGTTAGAATAAATAAGTTCGAATTTGAATGAAATGTCCTTATGGCGACATTGTATTTGTGTGTAGGGGAAGAGGAAGTTGGTGATTCAGAGAAGAAGGGGCGGAGGGGAAGATAGAAAGCCAAGGCAAAAGGAAGCTAGAGAGAGAAAAAATATCCAGAAAAGCAGCTATGGCATGAAATGAAGAAGGCTTGCCTTGAAGGAGTGGAAATTGAGGGGAAATGGGCAGAGCAGGTTTCAGGAATACTAGGAACTGTAGTGAATATGACTGGTGACCAACTAACAGAGAGAAATGTTAAAGCTGACTTACGGGTTGCTAAGCCATGAGATTTGATAATGATGTTGAACATGAGGATCTGGAACCCACAAGAAGAATCTGGGCCAGCCAGAGAAATAAAACAGCAATAAAGTGATGAGGGTACAAAACAACAACAACAACAAACCACTGCGGTGGGTGACATTATCTAAGACATTAAGCAAACGTAGTATGTGGAGAAACTGTGTAACATAGTCTGGTCGCCCCTGGAAATGTTAAACAGTTAACATGTTGCTCAGAAACTAACTGAAATTATAAGGCCACTAGGTTGCAGTGAATTACATAGTGTGACCCTCCCAGCTAGAATGCTGGCACCTTCCACCAAACAACTGGTTGTTGTTGTTGCTAAGTACCTTCAAGTTGACTGATTCACAGTGAACTCACATCTGACAGACCAACCTTGACCTGGTCCTGGACAATCTACACAATTGTTGCCATATTTGAGCTTACTGCTCTAGCCACAGCGCCAAGTAGTATAATTGAGGATTTTCTTTTTTCACTGTCTTTTGCTTTATGAAACCAGATGCCTCTCTTCAGGGACTGGTCCCTCCCGAAATCTCCATATTATAGCAGACAAAGTTTCACCATCTTCACTTGTAAAAAGCATTCCCGCTGAATGTCTCCTGGCGTTGGGAAGTACACGGGACCTCACTATGGTTCCCAGCTCCACAATTCAAAGTGATCCTTCTCCAGCCTCCCTTATTTATTGTCCAGCTTCCACACATGTACGTGGTGAATGAAAATGCTAAAGCTTGAAAGAAGTGCAAACCTAGTGCTCACAGTGGCATCTTTATCACTTCATAGTTTAAAGAAGTGTTTAGTAACAGATTCCCCTGTTTGGGAGTTCAGGTGTGAAGATTTTTGTTTCCTTTATGACAAAGGTAAGATTATTAAGCATAAAGGTTCTTGTGACACACCCAGGAGACTGAATTACTTGCTAATGAGGTAAATAATATACATGATAGCATTATGGGGTTTAGGAACAAACAAAGTATGTGCATGTAATTTGAACATGGGGAATTTGGTCAAGCGTGTCATCATATTGGACTTAAAATGATCTATCGCAGAGCAGAATAGAGGATCTCACAACCATCAAGAAAGGAAAGCCTGAGATCCCTTCAATGAACTACCCTGATCCAGGAAACAGAGCTGTGGCACCAGAGACCATGAGAGATAGTGAAAAATCCGTAGTGGAAACACAGCAGTGGCGGTGGCGGAGTCATTAACATCAGTCAGGCGCTAAGACATGGTGAGCTTTCCAGCCCATGGAGCAAGAAAGCTGAGTGCTTTGGGCAGGAGGTTGACTGGCCAGTGGAGCATCTCGGGGGACTGGGTGAAGCTGTTTGCCGACCTAGGGTGCTACTGCAGAATGTCTTTGGGCTGTGACTTACTGGTGGTGTTTTAAAACCATCTCAAATTCACTGCCAGCAATCAAATCGGTTGTGACTCATGTAGGTAGAACTGTCCCTATGGGTTTCCAAAACCCTTTCAGGCAGAAGAAAGCCTCCCATTTCTCCAGTGAACAGCTGCTGACTTCGAATTCCCTACCAAGTGATTTGCAGCCTAACTAATAATCACTATGCCATGAAGACTCTTAGGCGTTCATGGGCAGAAAAGAAAGAAGTTTATAACGTGTGAGCCAGCAGGGCAGAGGTCGAGTGACCATTGGACTTGGGGATTCCCAAGCTGTGTAGAGACTATCCTGGTTATAGAGCTGAAACCTAAGACATTGCTGATCCTGAATTTTCTCCTGTAAAAAGCGTAATAAATACCATAACTATCAGTATAGTTAGTGAGTTTTGTGTGGCCATTCAAATAAATTACTGAACTGAGTGGAAGGACAGCTGATGAAAAAATTGGTAAAATCCCTGGAGGGTGGAGATAGGTCTATCTTGTGCCTCACATGAACTAGCCCTGGGCAGCATACGCACATTGAGACTTTAGTTCTCTTTCCCTCTTGTGAAGTTAGAAGAGGTCAGAGGTCATACCAATGCCATTTTTGCAGTTATTTAAAAAATTATGCATGAATGTCCCTAGCAGCATATGTCAAAATAGCACAAAATAATAGGAAAACAGTCCAAATGGTTAAGTAAAATAGTGCTCATATTCATATTATCCATAAATGAAATATTTTAGTCAATCAAAAGGAATGCAGTATGAAGTCATATTAACCCATAGATCAACTTTAAAAATATTAGGCTAGATGTCTGACCTGCTGATATGAGGACAATGCAAGAGGGCAACAAAGCCACAAAGTCCCTGAGGAATTTCAACTGTAGACTTCAGACTCAGGGAGAAGCAGATCATGTCACCCCATTGGAACTTGTTGAGGGATAATTACAGGGGGGGTTACACTGAAAGTCTAAAGGTGCAACGGGGTGGAGTGTGGTGCACTAGACCACTTCATCCCTGACTGCAGAAAGAGCAAAGGTGTCTTGTAGAAGGTGTGCCCCTTGGACAGGAACTCTGAGCTTTAAAAGGGTATAAGTGCTGTGAGACAAATGGGTCCTGGCTTTTGGATCCCCAAAAGAAAGGGATTGGCTGGTGGATTGTAACAGGGCCTGTTGGCTGTTTAACAGAAGAATACTCATGTACTCTAGTTCAGGAAAACAGTTAGCCTTGGAACTATTTGCAGGGTCTCTCTCTCTCTCTCTCTCTCTCTCTCTCTCTCTCTCTCTCTCTTTCTTTTCTTAATCTTGGTGTCTTCTATATAAGATAGGCAGGATAAGCAATCCCAAGAAGACAGCAATGGGACCGACAGTTATGCGGGACATGGGGAAAGGGGGGACAATGACCAAATACTGACAGGGGAATGGCAAGGGATCTAAAATTGACAGTGAAGAGGGCACACTCTTTTTGGTCATTCCTGACCAATTGAAATGTCTCTTGTCTCTATGAGGAATTAATGAGAGGTGATTGATGGGTAAACGTGATAGTGGAAAGCAAAAGAGGAAAGAATATGTATAAATATAGATGTGTATATATGTAAATATATAAAGATCGGTATATCTGTGTGTGTATGTGTGTGAGTAAACGTACATAATAAGGAAGCAGATGGACTTTGGGCCTCTACTTAAACCTTACCTCAGCACAAGAATGGTTTGTTCAACTAATGTGGCCTTATAAGATACTCACCTTCCAACAGGATTGTTGAGGACAAAATGGCTGCATAAGCAAATGTGATGAAGAAAGCTGATGGTGCCTAAGATGGGATCTTAAAGACTTGGGGTTAAAAAAAGCAGCCATCTAGCAAGGAAGCAACAAATCCCACATGGAAGAAGCACACCAGCCTGTGTGATCATAAGTTGTTGATGAAAATAAGTATCAGAAATTTAAAAAAGTTTTCAGATGGATATGGAGCATATATCTGTGTGTGTGTGTGTGTGTGTATAAATAATAAGGTCCTGGGGGTAGGGTGGAGGAGCGAGGGAGGGGATAAAGAGGAGCTGCGATCAAAGAGCTCGAGAAGAAAGAAAATATTGGGCGGGAGGGGGTGGGGCAAAAAAAAAGAAAAAAATGTATTGAAAATGATGGTTGTAGCAATTATATAATTTTGTATAAATTGTAAAATGATCTCATTGAATTATGGTTTGTTATAATATTTGTAAGAGCTTCCAATAAAAAGATTAAAAGAATAGGCTAGAATCTAGTCACAAAAGACCACCTCTTATAAATATTTATATAAATGTACAGAAATCCATAAAGACACTCTAGAAAGGTGGATTTTATGATATGCAAATTATATCTTAATTTTAAAAAGATTTACACATGCATAAATGAATAGATGCATCAAAGAGATTATTAGGTTTTAATAACTATTTGATGAATTACTAAAACAATTGAAAGAAGAAACAGCTAGCATATATACTAAGAAAAAATGAAGGTGGAGGAGTGGTGATCTTGTGCATAGTTTTGAGTTCAAATTTAGTTTAATTTAATTAAGTTTAGCATGACTTTCTACTTCAAACTTATAATGCACTTGTAATCAGGAAATGAAACACAATACATGTGCATTAAGTGATTTATAAAAGCTGGTTCCTACTCCTAGATTATGGCCCAAATGAGGTTAACGAGCCATAAAATATGAAAGAGTAGTAGAAGGCACACTCTTAGAGGAAAAATAATCCAAAGATAGGGACACAGTTTCCCTTGGTACATAAGAAAGTGTTAAATCTTTCATGAAAAGCATTAAGTTGTACTTGGCCTTTGTTACACCATCACTAAGGTTCTAGTCTGAATCCCATCATTTACAGCATGCTCTAAAAAGTTGACAGCTGAATAAAAAATTTCAAGAAGTTAACAACTGATATGTATTCTAAAATTGACTAAGTAGGGACATATTTGGCACTAATTTAAATCTGTGTCCACAGATACATATACACATAAGACAGCTTCACAAGGTTTATGGGGAAATTCCACTTCTTTCCATACCGTTTTTCCAAAGCACAACTTCCTGGATTTTAATCCAACCAGTATTTTCTTATGGTGTTCTTATGACTATCTCATGGTCTATGTATAGGTTCCACTGAAGCACAATGAATTATTCTGCAATTAAAATTATTCTTAATATTAAGTTGTTTTATGATCCAGTAGAATGTCTTTGCATACTCAATAATACTTGAGTAAGCATCTTTCTCTTATTATTTGCTTTCAGCCAAGATCCACCAGATATCAGCAAGTGATATCTCTTTTTCCATTTTATCTTCTGAATTCAGGTAGAATTTCCTTGATAACATACTGTTGTAACCATTGTGAAATGATCTTCAGTAAAAAATTAAAAATAAATGCCATATGATATTAATGGTAATGTTCAATAATTGAGAAACTCTGTTGAGTCACCTTTTTGGAATGGAAAAATTATGAATTTATTCCAACTGCCCAGGTATCTATCAGTCTTTCAAATTTCATAGCATAGCTAAGGGAATATTCATGGCTTCATCAGCTTTTT